>CAEFZY010076066.1:0-15000 GCA_903066815.1 Brachyrhaphis roseni
CAGTAATCTAACTAAGTTACTTTTTCAAGGAGTAATCAGTAATCTGATTAAAGTTACTTTTTCAAAGTAACTATGCCATCACTGCTTGCCAAGACGATTCTTCTTAAAAAGACCATCATCTCCACGACCACAGGATGTCTTTCAACATGGTTGCTTAAGAAATTGGACGCTACAGTTTGCACCAGTTGGTGTTAAATAACGTGTTGCTGGGTGGAAAAAACCAACCGTTCATGAAGTAATTATCCATACAGAGGATAAAAGAAATGAGACTTTGAGATGAGAAAATTTAAGCAGAGAAAAGAAAGTTGGGAACGCTTAGAAAAGTCAGAAAAAAAAATATGACCTTGTGCATTTCTTTTCCCTGTAGACTCGATGCCATGGTAAATAATTGGAAACAGTTATTTCTGTTTTTGATAACAGCTTTTATTTCATTTCAGTCTCTAGTGGCCTGTATAACCATTATAACAGCTCCTCTGAGTATATTTTTACAATTTTTGGATGGTGCAGAGCCTTTTTTGGAGCATTTACATGTTCAATACATCAATACAATCCTTAGTTTTCAAAATTTGTGTTATTAGTCCATAACAACTAAATAAAATGCTAAAAACTGCAAAAAAAAATCACACACAAAAAATAAATGTGTTTTAAAATTTAGGATTAAAAATATATATTTTTGCAAATATGAACATTTTCTAATTTTATCCTTCAAAATTGTCAATACAAAAACAGTTGCACACAAGCCTTCTAAACCATTTATTTTGAGTTTTTGCAAACTTTGTTTTTCACTTACAGCCAGTTTTAGAAAATGCAACAAAAACGAAAATAAATAGAAATGTTTTCATTCTATCAATGGCATTAGTATTATTTTTTTTTCATTATTAACACCGGAGCTGTGGAAGTCCTTGTGGCAGCTCCTGTCCACAATAACAGAGAGGAAGTTTGCAAAACTCACACATGAAGGGAGTACATTTTCCACAAAGGCCTGCACTTTCTGCGCCCATGTTGCTTTGATTTGACCAGATGCTCCCTCTACGATGGCAACAGGCAAGTGCAGATTGCTGATCATCAGGACTGGTTGCCAGAGTTCTCCACAAAGCTCAGTTGTCAGCTGCTCCTGAAAGGCCTGGTGTGTCACAGCCTGCTGGCCACACAGCTCTTTGTGAAGCAGATAGCTGTTTATAACAATGAAATAGTGCAGGACTGCCATGTAACATTTTCAGCCAATCAGCTGGTCTGACAAGTCCACTCGTCCCCAAGAAGCGGTTGTAGTCTTTGACAGCCGATGGAACTGGAATACAATAAAATTTCTTGATTTTGGGTCTTTGTGGATCCATAAATGTCTCTATATAAGTGTCTCTATATAAATGTCTCTAAACAAGTGTATGGGGTGTTTGGTGCGTGTTGGCTGCGTGTATCTAAATATTTTAGAGAGAAAAATCAAGAAGCGACTAGACAACAAAATAAAAACCGCGGGGGGAAACCAAAAGCCACTGCTTGTGGCTTGAAGTTGCGTGGAAAAAATAAAATCTTGTTTTATTTTCAACATATTTTATTCTTTCAATGTGGGATCCAATCCAGAAAGTGTAAATCCCTCTGCTGATCTATAAAGTATAGGGATTGACCCCGTGTCTAGGTTTGTCTTATCAAGTCTTTGCGTTCACCTTTTTATTATAAATCTGTGAACTCGTCAGTGAACGGAAACAGTCTGGGGCAAGTCGATTGTCAGAAAAGTAAGTGTAACTCTTACGGTTTTACATGCAAATAAAAACTATTGCTCTGTCTTATGTGGTTGAAATTCTTCCGGCATTTGAAAACTGGTATGCAAATAGGTATCAAAATTGAGCGTTGAATCATAAGGGTTAATATTTAAAACCCTAACGTTGTTTTGTTTTTTGATTCTTCACTTCACTTATTTTCCTCTTATGATGTAGTCTAGGCCAAGCGTCAACTGATGGCCTCTTATTTGAGTCTAGAATACTACAGAGAAGTCCATGGTCATTTTAATGATGCTCAGATGTTATGACAGCAAATCAAGCCCAAATCATCACCACTCCAAAACTGTGCAGGTAGAAGGGGACTGCATGGATCCCTGTGTTTAGTGCACTGGTGTGTCTGTTATGGACAAATGTCTACTTTGGTCCCAAGTTGTTTTTGAGAGCTGCATAAACCTCCCAAACAACCAGTCAAGTCAGTCAAAACGACTTGATCTGATCTTGAACTGACAAATCATCCCTCAGATCTTTAGCTTTTGAATGTCTGTATACTTGGACTAAAATGTGTATTTTCTCCTTTCCAATTGTCTTTGGCTGCTCTATTGCCAGACAAAACCCAAACAAAAAGTGGGCAAGACAAAGTTTAATTTTATGGATAGCTCCCCATGGGACAGATCAGTAGTGCGACGTAATTAACCAGTGAGCCATTTGCTAATTCTACCATGGTAGATGTCCCACTTTCTGACTGCACACCGGTGAGCTAATGGCTGGTTAATTATGGCTGTGCTGTTGCTCCCTCTCCAGAGGAATGATTTGGGAAATTCACAGGGAAACACATAGAATGGGGGGGAAAGCATTAATTAAAAGGAAAGGATAAAAGATGATGGTTTTAAAACTGAAGGAGATGAAAGGAGGCAGACCACACTCACTGCCTGAAACTTCAGAAAATGTGTGTGTGTATATTTCAAAACAAAAGCATGCAGTTTTGATCTGTTCAATAAAAACGGCTTCCTTAAGCAGAAGCAGATCGCTTACACAGGCTGGATTTAGGATTCTGGGATCTGAAATCATTGCGGGAACAGAGTTCCAACCATTCGGATCTCTATATTGGTGTAGTAATTATGACTTTATGTGAAAATCACTGTGCGGGAATAAAAAGTGGATAAGCCTTCGATTAACCACCAAAAGGGATCCAGGAATGTCACTTTTCATCAAAAGTAGAGTTTATTTCATTCTTGAAGTTTGACTATGAATTTTGAGCGAAAGCCTTGAGAACAGACTGAAAAAATGACTTATGGTGTCATTGTCTGTGTGGTGGACTCACATCCCTGAACCACCAATGATTTTCGTCTATCAAGTTTATCAAGTGATATATGGTCATAAATGTCTCAAGGGTATATCCATCCATCCATTTTCTAACACCCTTAGTGGGTTCAGGAGAGGTACTGGTGTCTATCTCCAGCTAACGTTCCGGGCGAGAGGCGGGGTCACCCTGGACAGGTTGCCAGTCCGTCACAGGGCAACACAGAGACAGACAGGACAAACAACCATGCACACACACTCACACCTAGGGAGAATTTAGAGAGACCAGTTAACCTGACAGTCATGTTTTTGGACTGTGGGAGGAAGCCGGAGTACCCGGAGAGAACCCACTCATGCACAGGGAGAACATGCAAACTCCATGCAGAAAGACCCCGGGCCGGGCCGGGAATCGAACCCAGAACCTTCTTGCTACAAGGCAACAGTGCTACCAACTGCACCACTGAGGAGCCCACAGTATATATTAAATTCATTTTAAATTAATATATAATGGTTTCAAAATGCAGTTCAAAATGCCTTACATCAGTAAAATACAAAAAAATAAATAAATAAATAAACATCATAAAGACATTGTACAAACCTCTCTCAATAAGGTTTTAACCTTGAAGAGAAATAACAGCATTAACTGAGCTCTAACAAGGATTTGAGAAAGAAAGCAACATTTAAAATTAAATGTCATTTACAAGCAAATCAACAGCCTTCCTAAGTGAAAAGTCAACAGCAGCAGCACTATATTGTGAGGAGTTGAAAAGAAAGTTGGTGACTTGATTTTATTTTTCATTTCTTCTTTTTTATATTAGTTCAAAGATTTTATGTGAAGTAGCAAACACTGACAACAACAAACTATGTAGATTAGACTCGGGGTCAACTCAGTGTTGATTCCACTGTGCATATACATTTATGTAGTGGAAAATATATATGCTGCCTTGTTATAAAGGCAGATATTTACAGGTTAGTGCTAAAAAAAAATAAATAAGTTTTTTATGCTAGGACTCACTTTGTGTTCATTTATACATATGTTTTTGCCTCGTTTGTGGAGGTTTTGTGTGTAAGTCTACATTAATTTGCACCTTGAAGCCAGTGTGTGGGAGTTAAATGTTGTTTATGTTTCATGGAGCCTGCTCTCCGTAGTTTAGTGCTGTTAAATCAGCTGCAGGTAGAATGATCTGGAACATTCTGTTGCTCTTTGTTTGGTTCACCTGAGCGTCATACTGTAGAGGGGGCGGCAGTTATTGTGAATTCAAGCGACCACGCGCTGTCACTGTTCACTGCAACAAGTTTATATTTAAGTTAATAGTTTATATTTTAAACTAAAGTTAACTTTTGCTTTCATTTTGTTCCAGTTTTCAAGGGGGATGAGGATACCATTCAATGATGCAATAAAAAATGCTGGATGTAACATTTTGGATTAGGGACAACGCAGTCTGTCGCAGAGACAAACAACCATGCACACACACACACCCCTACGGAAAATTTAGAAAGACCAATTAACCTGACAGTCATGTTTTTGGACTGTGGGAGGAAGCCGGAGTACCCGGAGAGAACCCACTCATGCACAGGGAGAACATGCAAACTCTGTGCAGAAAGACCCCGGGCCGGGAATTGAACCCAGGACCTTCTTGCTGCAAGCCAACAGTGCTACCAACTGCACCACTGTGCAGCCCCTGGAGAAACTAGGAAAGGCAATTTTGTTTCATGAACTGCATTTGAATTACAACTCTGAGGAAATCTTTGTGTGTATTCTGCTTTTAAAAAAACACAATTTCGCAATTGCAGAGTTTGTATTAATTAAATGAAAGTTACACGTGAACAAACGTTTTTATTTTAAAAAATGCCATGAACTACATAAATCATTACGTCATCTATCAGTCATCGGAGGAGAGATCAGCGTCTGATTCAGGTGTTGGAGCAATTACGTTTGCGGTGTTTTGGGGAAATTGTAGCTGATGATTCACAAGATTCGAGTGACAAACTAAACTTTTTATGAACTGTGCAATGCTGCGCATTGTCTGAAAAAAGAAAAAACATAATTCTCATGCTGCCTTCGTGGTTGTTGCCAGTGGTCAACGTCCAGTTGTTGATCACGTGACTCGTGATGCGAGAAAAAGTGTTTCCATTGCAATTTTGCCAAATACATCCACTTATATACGGAGAGAAACCACCTCATCCTAATACAAAAACCTTTTATGGTCTTTTTGAAACTGCCGCGTTTCTATTAAACAAATTTATTTTACACATTTTAATTTGCTCAAGTTCGTCGTTAATGGAAACGCAGCTACTGTAAATTTTAACAATATGTTACTTGTTAATAGGTTGGATGACTTACTATGCTACACTTTAAATATGTGAAGTATACCGCATATCCAGTGATGTTAATGTGATTAACATTCTCCAGCTGTGATTTGTTAGTTAAAACCACATACTGCAGTAACGCAGTGTATACATTTTTTAAAATTTTTTTTCCCAGTCACACTTTAGCGGGTCAGTCGACAGATATAATGCATAGAGTATGAATCTTTGATGCGAATGCAGTTAGATAGACGACATGACTCCTCTAGAGTACTAATTAGTTTTCTCTACCCCTCCTCCCACACAAGCACACATCATCAATACTAACTCTCAGCCTGAAACCCGTCTACACTGACGGCCATCCATCTCACTTATGAAGCAGATCTGCTCTTTTAGCCAATCTTAAGTAAAACGAGGAACCGAAATGCTGATTATGATAGATACTAATTTGCTTTTTTGTTTTGTTTTTATTCATTTTTACATGTGATTGATATTAGTAGCCTGATTTATTCGGCGGGTAGCGTCCCAGCGTGTTTCTCTGTGCTGATGAGAACAGATTGCATGGTGGAGCTGGGGAGCGCTGGAGCAACTAACCGTGTCTCAGAGCTTTTCACTTTCTCTGTCAAAGCTGCTAATTAACAGGAGAACAAAGCATCTGCAGGACCGAGGAGGAGAGGGAGCTGGAAGAAAAGGGGATAACGTCGCCCGGCTAATGTTAGTGTATGGATCTGGAGTATTGATTTAAAGGCTGCAGTCATTAATTACATATCTCAGTGGAATTAGCAAATGTTTACTGAAATGGGGACCTTGTGTGTGGAGAGTGTGCACTCCACATCTACACCACATAAGCCAATGGTTTGACTGCTTCTTTTTCTCTGCGGTTAAGGGCGCCCTGTCATTTTGCTAATATTATGTCTAGGCTCTATTGTAGTGTTTTAAAACAGCTGGGATACATTTATTCATGTATGAGATATCTAGAAACCATGAGTGACGAGTCCGGAAGACTTTAGAAAATACGACGCCTTTCCCCAAAAGCAGTTGTGGGCACATGTCTGCTACTGCGTTAATAGTAACGCAAATTTTTTATTTTGCACTTTTGCTAGCTAAGAAAATGTTTTATGCTAAATTCATTTAGCCAGATCATTTTTAAAGCGCTAATTGACTTGTCTGTTTTGTTAACTTTTGGTTGAGTAGTTAAACATTTATATTCATGCTCTTATTTTGGAGTGCATGAAGACTGTTTACGCGCTAGTTTTACTTCCTTGCCTCCTTTAGCATTAGCTTCATGTTGGTATAATTCTTTAGTGTTAGTGAAACTAACTTTTTAATTAGTGGTAACCAACAACTGGCCAAAACTTTCACCAGTAACTAGAGCTTCTGCATCAGAATTCTGTCTCAAACATTTAGAAAATATGTGGAAGAATGCTAAGACAACAAGAAAAAGCAGATGTTTATCTTTCAACCAGCAGAAAAACAATGCAATGATGGCCCTAGTTACAAGAATACAGGTAAAATTTAACATGAGCTTTACATCATGTTATAATTTTATTTCCTCGTCATAAACATACGTGAAGTGTTGAGTTGATTCTTTAATGCATGTTTGAGAAATCAAAAATAAATGAAAGAGCTCCAGCAACGCCACCCACTCGCCACCTTCCACACTTTCGCGCAGTTCCTGCACCCGTACACTAGGTGATGTACTCTGATGTGTTCAGCAGGGCTTCCTGAGGATGCACAAAAAATCTGGCGTAGATCTGCTGATGTATTAAGAAGATATAGCTGTTGGAATAACCCAGGGTGTGCAGTGGAGTTGAAGTGCAAATTAATGCCATTGGGCTCTTCAGAGGTTAACAAAGGTCAATCCTAACAAGTTTGGCTCAACTCAGATGACGCATGTGTGATTTACAGAAAACCATATGCAGACAACGAGGGATTAGAATTCGCTATTCAGCCACGCCCACATGCTGCCAGTGTTGAGAGAAGGATTTACCATCATGTTGTTCTATTTATTTAAACACAGGTTGAAATCTGCATTAACCATAGAGTAAAAGGAAGAAGGAACATTAGGAAGACAGGTGACTTCCTGTTGAAAGAGGGCGGGCCTAAAGTGATGTCACTAATTGGCCATGTGAATGTGATGAGCTCTGGTTTGTTATTCAAATCACCTGGAACAGAATATTCAACACCACAGTTTTCTATGTTAAAAAGGGTTAAATCATCAAACCGAGATTCAGAAAACAAACCTGTATGCCTCAGTGCTAGAGGGGACAAATTATGCGTTGAGCTTAGAGCAAGATGATTCCACTGCTGAACAAATTCACTGGCAGACTGTTGAATTCGCTGCAAGTATACATAATGTAAGGCCCATATGAGAACTTCATTATCCAGAATCCCCATCTCAACCACATATCTAAAAAGTGGCCTATATAAATCAGAAACTACTCTGTTGACATCAACCTACAAACGCTCAATCCTTTGATTGTGCACACCTCTTCCTGTTTCTCTATTAGTTATTATTCGGCTGCCAACATCAACATTTTTTGCTCCCCTCATAAACTCATTCAGCCAAAAAATATTGTGAGATTTTATCTGAAAAATGTGAACCATGAGATCTCACAACATTCACACTTAGATGGTATTGGATTTAGCAACCGCTGTGCTCATAAACCAAAAACAACAATCAGTTGTTGCCATGAGAAAACCAATCGGGTCAGTGTTTCAGAGGTCAAAGGCTGGACCTGAAGGCAGACAAAGAAAAAGCGATTGTTTCAGTGATTTTATCCACCGATCTGTGCTGGGTGAATGATTGAGCGGAACTGACTGACAGTCTGACGGTTGGCAGCCAGATTATTCTGGCAACAGGGTGACGTGGAGTGACTGACAGGAGGGGAGAAAGCAGAGGCAGCATCAGCAATTCTGAAACACAGAACAAAGGTAGGCAGGAGAGGCACGCTTCACAGGTCGATACGCTAAGAACAACACGCAAGACTGAACCCTGAACAGCAGCCACCTACAATATGGGAATCCAGTCAATTGGAGTGGAGGAGATGGAATACTGTTGTGTAAAGCTGTGGTCACAGAACCAGGAAACAAAATCTGAGGAAGACAGAGGAATACAACCACGTCAGAAGGGGGAAACAACCTACTGTGTTGTTAAAAACAATAGCATAGCATTTGTTTTGATGTCTCACTATGGGATACGCCCCTTCTGTGTATTCTTCAAAAGCATTTATCTCATTACGCCAAGTGATCTTGACACTTGCATCATCTAGTCTTTAAGCAGCGTGCGCCAGAGGTGGGACCAAGTCACTGTTTCACAAGCCTTTTTTGGTGAAATCAATCAGGAGCTGAATCTAGGAAATAAACAAATATCCTTAGTATCTTATGAACCTGCCAATTTAATGCAACTCATAAATAATAGTAGCACTTTACCCACAGCGAACTGTAACTGCACTGTCAACATTGTACCATGGAGGGTTAACAAACTGCTGAGCATGAAAGATGTGACCTTATCAAACGTTGCTGATAAGCTACTCAAGTGCTATATTGATGAAATGTATTGGTCCCTCCCTTCACACTGAGTGCATGGTTTTCAGCCATAGAAATGGCATCTTTGTAATTAATTTTATCCAGCTGCCGGACTGAAATTCAGTATGAATTGATTAATATACTATTTAGATTTGGGGAAACAAAGCCTGCTTGGGTCATCCCCACACCGAACACAAATCTAAACGAGCTTCCCTTTGTGCTCCACGTCTACGTCGAAGCAAGGAGGCAGCAGAGAAGAACAGTCACTGAGGCGGATCAGCAGAACAAAGATAAGCAGCCAGCCACAGAGCTGAACGTATCAGAGGGAAAGAGAAACATGTCCTGAATAAATTCCTTGGTCCATGACAGGAGCTGTAGATATTTGCCTGCTGAATCTCCAGTTTTGTGACACACTGTAGGGTGGTGTAATACGTTAGTGGTTTTATGTCAACCTAATTGGGTAGATCTTGATAGAACGTTAATGTTGAAGTAGAGCTGCCGTTTTTTTGGCTTTTATGTGAAATATGTTTAGTGCACTGCCAAGAAATATTAATTTTATTATTCCAAATGCACCTCTCCTGCTTTCACACAATAACTTGCATGGTATTAAAATATTTCAGATAATCAGCTGGACTGAAGCAAGGGAATACCTAAAACGTGCAGGGCAGTGTGCCTTGAGGACCAGGGTTGGGAAACAGTGGTCTAGCCTTCAGATTTATTATTTTAGTTTTTCTCTTAAGTCTAGTTCAGGACAGAGTCCTCAGCTTCATAAATGAAACAATGAATGACACATAACTCTGGTCGGACTGCGTGATCTGGTAAGTATTTCTACAGCTCTGTGTCCGGTCCAGTTTGGGGTCTGGTCTTCGTCCAGATGTAATCGAGGTGGTAGTAGTGCCACCAGTGCTACTCGGCTGTGTCAACCAGAAGTCTTTATAAAATACATTGAAGCTTCAGGTCCTGATACTGCTGTTTCACGACCCTGTGTTTGTTAAAAAAAAGCCAGCAATGTCACAGAAGGGTGGAAGCAAACCAACAGGCACAAAGGATTTCTTCAGCTGAATGAGAAGGTTTTTGTTTTCCAATGTATGGTTTATTTATGCCTTGCTTACTCCCTGCTGCAATATGATTTTTTTTCTCTCTCTCTCAGTGTTCCTGAGGAATCACAGAGAACAAACAGACGGGGAATGAACCGGCTGCAGATTTCACACTAAGTGGTGTGGAGAGTGCTACTTTGTTCACTCACTTGCTGCCGTAGTGTGGAGCCACCCAGGCTTCTGCGTTACGGCCCTGTTGTTTGGAGCTAATTTTAAACGAGCTTTTGACTCAAGTCCACTGTTCCAGGTAAGAAATAACAGAAGATCATCTTCTTATATAAATGTCCTTCAGCAGCCTCAGTTTCTTTAATTCAGAATAAATGAGCTCTGGCCGGAGTAAGGTTGTAATAACTTGCCTCCTCCCTGTGATCCACAGTGTAGCGGCTACACAGGGCTCAGATCCTCCAGTAACAGTTTCATATTAAAATTGTTTTAAAAAATGAATACATGATTTAAATGTGTAAAACATTTAAATAATCACAGGGAGAGGTCATCAGTTTAATTTCAGGGTGAGGTTATTTTTATTTGTAAGTTGAAAGGATGCAAGCTTTATACAATTTTTTTTCCTGTACATTATGTATAAACAGTTTTTTTTTTTTTTTACTGTATGCTATGAAATAGCATACAGTGCTATGGTACAAACTAACCAGTACAGTTTGTACCTGACCAGTACAAACTGGTCAGGTTTCTTCAAACTACAATACTTCTGGGCAACATTTTATGGCAATAACTGGCTTAAAAGGCTCAAAAACTGTGGCTACAAACTCCTGCATTAGGGAAGCAAGTTAAACTCACTCTTGTGGTTCTTTCTCGCCCACTTAGAGGGGTGTAACATTTTCACAGAGCCCTGCACTAGCATTTTACTGCTGTGAGCTGGCAGGCCGCCTTATGAGAAGAGGACATCCCAGCAGAAGACTGATAACACACAGCTGCAGTCGCAACACGTGGATGCACCACGGATTTATTAAAAAGGTTCACAAAACACAGCCTGGTGAGGTGCAAAGCTACACAAATACAGGATTCACTGGTGGATGGAGTTTATCACTGGGCTGTTGTTGGATGTTTGGGGGAGAAAATCAGATAATTGTAATGGACCAATGCTGGGAAACTGGGCGATGATGTCAACATGTCATTTTGTTTGTCTCTTTTCTCATTTCTTCCCTGCATGAACCATCAGGGTTGAGAACAATTGCTGGTTTGTCAAGATAATGCCTCGCAAAAACATTCACAAACTTTGCTATTTTTCATTTTTGTTATGTTACAATTATAAAAATCTAGGTAACTCATTGGGAAACCAAGGTGACAAGCTAACACATACTTGAGAAATGAATAAGTACCGGTTGGTTTTTTTGCATTTTTTAAAAATAACACTCTTAATTAAAACCCACTCGGACCATTTTCTGCTGAAGGAAAATGGTCCACTGTATTGTCAAACTGCAATTCAATTAGCATCTTGTAATACTTTTGCATTGCTTTAGAAAATTTGGAAATACTGCTGATACTGCACATCAGCATCAAATTAACTTTAGCAGCAGGACTTTGAAAGCTTTGTGAAAATGATTTTGAAGAAAGAAGCACTCGTCGTACCCGGTCATGTCAATTAACGCTATCAAAGCTTTTTCCTTATTAAAACAACTTTTTTTCTAGTAATTTTGCGACATTCTTCTGGTTATTTTTCCATCTATATTCTACTAATATTATGTCTTTAATCTCATAATAAAAAAAATACTAATCTTAGTCTGCTTTTAATACTATGTCACAAGTTTGTGAGTGGAAAGGTATTGAAGATTGTTGAAGTTAACTCTGAAACTTGTACAGGTTCACTTTGCTTTATTCCATTCAGTCTGTTATCTATTTCAAGTTTTGCTCTCTATCTCTGTTTTGTAGCATTAATGGACAACTTATATGTCTTAACATGTCATAGACAATACTTTCCTCTCAAGTTGCTTCTTAAGTCTTCATGGATTCTCTGACCAGATAGCTAGCAATGGTTGTGTCTCTCATGCATGCAGTTTATTCTCAACAGGAAGTGCCGATTTTGAGCAGCGGCGTTCACAGTTCAGTCCCTCTAATGTAATGCAAGCTGGACTCAGCCTTTCCAAACGGCTCCCTGTCCGCCACAGTACAACCTCATAACCATCTGTTGTTTTCTAGCTGAGTGCCTGTGTGTGACTCTGCATCTATGAACCTACTCTGAGGCGTCCATCGGAGCAGGTTCTTTTTTCACAGAGTACTGGTGTAGCTCTTTGTCTCCACCGCTGACCCAAGTAATATCCGGTCTGATGCCTGGGTCAGAGGTCTCTCAAGGTCACAACAGTGAGAAGAGGTTGGCTTGGCGCTGCCAAAAAGTTGCCCATGCATGCTGCATGTCAATTAGAGGAACTCTGGTTGTTTAGGACTGCAGAGCGAGTCATTAAGCAGGTAAGGAGGAGGGGTTGGCTTTGTTCTGATGATTGCTGTTAGGTTTTTTTTTCATCGGGCTTCAAGAAAACACATTTAAGAGTTATCACAAAACGAAATGAGCTGTTACTGTTTACGAAGCGAGAATATGTTTATAATATCTTTGGGTTTCTCATAATAGTTTAATTTCATTTTGTTGTGACGTTTAGTCTAATTCAGTAGTGTGTTTGCCGGTTTTTAATAGTTATAAGTACTTTTAGTTTATTTTTTATTAGTTGTAGTAGTAGTTTTAGATTTTTTGTACTTTGATTATTTTTTGGCACAGAAACCAAAAAGTTGTACTGTGTTATGATTATGTAATCACTGATTGACTAATGAACACTCAATAGAAGATGCCACATTCAAAAACAAAATATTAAATTATTGTTGAACAACTGACTCTGGTCTGTTAAGCTTTTTTTTTTTGAAGCCCAATGAAAAACACCAGATTCAGTTTTCAGGAGAAAAGTGTGTTTTTTGGACAAAAATACACTCTGGTGTATTTTGGCGGCAAAATGGTGGCAGCAAATTTGTGCTGCCGCTATTTTGTGGACTAGCATAAGTGTTGTCTTATACCGTAAAGTAATTTGCCAACAGGTGACATGAGTCTCTACTAATAAATAGATTCATAAGCATGAAAATGAAGAGAATTGTGTCTATAGATTTAATATGCTTTAATTAGTTTTTGTATAGTTTTCCCCATTAATTATCATTTTTATTTAATTACCAATAAAATATAAATGACATTTTACCAAAAATATTTTCTCCATTTTGGGTTTCTTTTTAGACAACTATAATAATGTTGGTTATAACTACAAACTCAAGTGTATTTTAATGGGATATTATGTGGCCAACAACCTGTAGTAAATATATATGATGTAAAAGAAAACGGTCAAAATGCAACAATTGTTTTTTTAATGATTTATTATTTTAAACAGATGCATAGCAGACCAAACTGGGCAAATATCGGAAAAAAACAACTAGATTCCTGTACACTGTTAAGATGATTACCCACAATGTACATTTTCCGTCAACGCTTCACTGCTTGTACTCTTAATTCTCTGATGAACTGTAAAATGATGAGAAAAGAGCAAAGTACCGAAATTCCAATACATCCATTTTGGCAACTGTGTCATGAGCATAGACTCTTGAGGCATACTCAATCTTCATTGATGTGACAGATAAAAGACTGAGCAGTATAAATAAGGACTTTATGGAGAATGCGGGTATCGATCCCGCTGCCTCTCGCATGCGAAGCGAGCGCTCTACCACTTGAGCTAACTCCCCACACAACTACAAGAAAAACCGAATCGATAATCTCAGTATTTTAACAGGGTCCATTCCAAAGAACAAAGAAAGAGTTTGTTGTAAACCCTTTACCCATTATACGACAGACTGTGGTGATAGACAAGATACTCTGTCTTAAGTGAAAAGGCTAAGTTGTTTAGAGAAAGATTTGAACTAGGATCCATTCCAAAGAACATCGAAAGACTTCTGTGCAAAACTTGATCATCTCGCCTGAATTCTCAGGATAGGTTCCATTCCAAAGAACATGAAAGTAGCTCGTTGTAAACCCTCGACCCATTATACGGCAGACTGTTGTAATTTTCAAGATTCTTGATCTTAAGTGAAAAAGCTTGGTTGTCTAGAGAAAGACGTTCTGGAGAATGCAGGCATCGATCCCGCTGCCTCTTGCATGCTAAGCGAGCGCTCTACCACTTGAGCTAATTCCCCACACACTTTTAAGAAAATGGAAGAGAAAATCTCAGGATTTTAACTGGAGTTCAGTCCAAAGAACATCGGACTTCTGTGAAAAACTTGGTAATTTCCCTTGCATTCAGTTGAGCGAGCAAGGACGAGGTGGCCGAGTGGTTAAGGTGATGGACTGCTAATCTATTGTGCTAAGCACGCATGGGTTCAAATCCCATCCTCGTCGGATACTTTGCTTCGGCAAATAATGTGACCTCAAACTGACCTCATCTCTGTTGTAGGGGTCTAATTTGGATAGTTTAAAGATGATTACCCACAATGTCAACGCTTCACTGCTTGTACTCTTAATTCTCTGATGAACTGTAAATTGATGAGAAAAGAGCAAAGTACCGAAATTCCAATACATCCATTTTGGCAACTGTGTCATGAGCATAGACTCTTGAGGCATACTCAATCTTCATTGATGTGACAGATAAAAGACTGAGCAGTATAAAGAAGGACTTTATGGAGAATGCAGGCATCAATCCTGCTACCTCTCGCATGCTAAGCAAGCGCTCTAACACTTGAGCTAATTCCCCACAAAAGTACAAGAAAATGGATGACTAAATCTCAGCATTTTAACTGGGGTCCATTCCAAAGACCATCGAAAGACTTCTGTGAAAAACTTGGTCATTTCCCTTGCACTCAGTTATGCAAGCAAGGACGAGGTGGCCGAGTGGTTAAGGCGATGGACTGCTAATCCATTGTGCTAAGCATGCATGGGTTCAAATCCCATCCTCGTCGGATACTTTACTTTGGGAAATAACGTGGCCTCAAACAGACCTCAAGTCCTTTGTCTGTTCAAGGGGTCTAACTTGGATAGTCTTAAGATGATTACCCACAATGTACATTTTCTGTCAACGCTT
>CAEFZY010076068.1:0-15767 GCA_903066815.1 Brachyrhaphis roseni
TCTTTGAATGTGCAGCATTAAGTGGTCACATGTACTAAAATCAAAAGCTATTTCAATCAAAAACATCTTAACAGACCGAGTTACATGTTAACATAAGAACCCTTCTTTGATATCACTACACAATTCTTGCATCCATTGAACTTGTGACTTTGTGTTTAGTTTCTGCTTGAATTTCTTTTTGATGTCAGAATACCTTCCTAGAGCTGCAGTTTTGATATGAACTGCATTCCACCCTCACATCTTCTTGACACATCTTGAGGAAACTCCAAAGGTTTTCAATAGGGTTGAGATCAGAGGAGGATGGTGACCACATCATGAGTTTCTCCCCTTTTATGCCCATAGCAGCCAATGACACAGTGGTATTCCTTGCAGAATGAGAAGGTGCATTGTCATGCATGAAGATGATTTTGCTACTGAAGGTACGGCTCTTCTTTTTGAACCATGAAAGAAAGTGATCAGTCAGAAAGTCCATATACTTTGATGAGGTCATTTTCACACATTCAGGGACTCTGAAGGGGCCGACCAGCTCTCTCTCTCTCTCTCTCCATATGATTTCAGCCCAAAAAATGACTCCACCACCTCCTTGCTGACATCACAGCCATGTTGGGACGTGGTGGCCATCCACCACCGATCCACTACTGCGTCCATCTGGACCATCCAGGGTCATCAGTAAACAAGTCTGTTTGAAAATTAATCTTCATGTCCGGCTGGGCCCACTGCAACCGTTTTTGCTTGTGAGCTCTGGGTAGGGGCTGAATAGTAGGTTCATGCACCGCAAGCCTCTGGAGGATCCTCCACCTTGAGGTTCCAGAGGCTCCAGCAGCTTCGAATAACTGTTCGCTGCTTTGTAAGGGCATTTTAACAGCTGCTCTCTTAATCCGATGAATTTGTCAAACAGAAACCTTCCTCATTATGCCTTTATCTGTACAAACCATCTGTTCTGAATCAGCCACAAATCTCTTCACAGTACGATAACGCTTCAGTTTTAGGTAAATATCCAATGTTTTCATACTTTGTCATACGGCACTACATCCTTCTTAAGTAGATTTCCTTTAATTGAGCTCACCAGACAAACTAATCAACCAGCTCTTAATTATAATTAATTATAGTGATTCAAAGAGCCCTGACACACAATACCACCTATAACTTTAATAATGCAACAAAAAAATTGTATATTTATGACACTTTAATCCAATGTGCATAATAATTTGGAACACGAGCTGCACAGTGGCGCAGTTGGTAGCACTGTTGCCTTGCAGCAAGAAGGTCTTGGATTCGATTCCCGGCCCGGGGTCTTTCTGCACGGAGTTCGCATGTTCTCCCTGTGAATGCGTGGGTTCTCTCCGGGTACTCCGGCTTCCTCCACAGTCCAAAAACATGACCGTTAGGTAAATTGGTCTCTCCAAATTGCCCCTAGGGGTGAGTGTGTGTGTGCACCTAGGGGCACACACACACCGTTTCTGTGTTGCCCTGCGACAGACTGGCGACCTGTCCAGGGTGACCCTGCCTCTCGCCCGGGACGTAGCTGGAGATAGACACCAGCACCTCCCGACCCCACTAGGGACAAGGGTGAACGGAAAATGGACGGATGGATGGATGGATTTTGGATCACTGTGTGAAGTTTCAAGGAGGTTGAAGTTTCAAGGAGGAGCTGCAGGGAAGATGATGTTTGGTGATAGCAAGCGTTTAGGTACCCAGTTGAATGGTTGCCATGGAGATTAAAGGATTTCTCAAACAGGCATGAAAGAATCAAAGCAACACTCCAAATTTGTTTATGATGAAGGAATAACTTTGTAACATGGTGTAAAGCTCAAAGAAGTCGACATTACAAAACACTGCCCCTTTAACAATTAGACATTATTTAACTGGTGTTTTTGGAATTACTGTGACAAAATGTGAAAACCTCTTAGGCCCAGTGGACACAGAAACTGATTACTGTTTACAAGTAAAAAATTTCAGACAAGACAAAAGTTTGTTTTATAGTCAGATTGATCCGTTCAGATAGCAAACATTAAATGAAAACAAGCACGCTCCATCAATTTCAAAGATAAGTGGTTCTTTTTTATTTTAATGTGTATCATACAGTGTTTTGTCATCTGGGCAACGATTCTGCAGCCAATTAGAGGAGAGCAGGAGACTGACAGCCGCCGTCAGAACAGAGGACAGCCATAACTAAGTCGAACGAACGCCCTGTGGCAGGAAGAGCTGAGTGTGTGTGTTACCTCCGCAAGTGTATGTTTTACCTCTGCGTGTGTGTGTTACCTCTGCGAGTGGGGGTGTTACCTCTGCGAGTGTGTGTTACCTCTGTGTATCTGTTTGTAATACCTTGTGGGGACCATTTTCCTGACACATACTACGTTGTAGGGACCCACTGCTGATGGTGGGGTCCCAAACCCTCAAGGGGAAACACTGTTTTTGGGTCAGGGCTCAGATTTAGGACGAAGGTGTGAATTGAGTTTTGGTTGGGTTAACTTAAGGGTAAGGTTTAGGCTGTAGAAATGAATGAATTTCCCCACAAAGGTAGCTACGCAAACATGTGTGTGTGGGGGGTGGGTGTGCGGGGGGGTGTTACCTCTGTGTGAGTGCGTGTGTTACCTCTGCGTGTGAGCCCCTGGTGACAGATTTCACCACAATGGCTTTGTTTTTCTCCTCGATCTCGAAGCCGTAGTCTTCCTCCTCAGGGTGAATCTGGCACACAGACAGCAACATTTACGCTGCTTCATTACGTGACAAATATTTTTTCTACACTTTTGCTAAAGTTTCCCCCCTTTTTCCAAAAAGTGTCACATCTGCGTAAATACACATGTAAACATAAAATCCTTTGGGATTTTTCGTTTTTTCTCCTGACCTGTCAAGAGTCTCACATCCGATGATGTTCTTGGCTCCCCTCATCGTAAACCCCCCTCTTCCCACCACCACCATGAATTGAGAATGTCATCGTCAAAACCCATTAGCGTCCTCCATTAGCGTCTGCTGCTGCTGGGCTGTCTTCCTGCTGCAAGGCCCTGATAAGATGGCGATCTCCTTTGTTGTATCGGAGGACATGACTGCAGTAAATAAAGAGTTCCTGCACGCCGCCTCAGTAACGGGACAAGAACAGAGGGGGGATCGGTTCCGCTAATCAAGTCAAAGCCATTTCCACTTCTCATGGAAGGCCAGATAGCACGACTGCTTCCCACATTGGATGTGGAAAGAGATGCTGGCCATGCCTGTAGGCTTCCGCTGGATAAACAAGTCCCTTTCTCTTGCACCTTCTAGAATAAAAGCAGTCTACTGGAGCTGCTGGCTGACCTCATTTCACCTGGTAAATTAATATGTGTTATAATATGATGTTAAAAGCTCTGAAAATTCTTACATAACTGCTTTGTCTTCCGTTTGTTCAGTGGTCTCTTAACAAACCTGTGAAGCCTTCACTGATCAGCTGCTTTCGTACTGAGACAAACACACACAGGTAGGTAAACACAGGCCGTGTGTACTGCTGTTTAGCTTGGACTCGTCTCTGTCCGCCTCAGATTTATGGTTTTCTCAGAGTCAAAGGAACAGAGGATTCATCCAGGCTAATGCAGCTGATGATAATGTGATTACACACACACACACTTTTATCTGAGTGTAGCTGAATGTTTGCAGAAAGAAACTGTGGCCTGTTTTTACCTCAGACACATAAGACCTCATTGTTTCCAACTAAAACAATGTTATATGTGTTTATATGGGAGAAGATAAACGCAGTGAAGTGGAACATCTGCCTGCCAGGTTTATTGTTCTTGAGATGTGTTCACAGTCGTTTTATTATTAACATATATCTATATATGTTCCAGATGGTGCAGATATCACAGTGTGAAGCAGCTATTCTGAGCCAAGAGAGAGAATTTCTACAATTTGTGTGTAAATGTAAAATCCTGAAGGCTCACCACCAGGGACTTGGCCAGGATGTTTTCTATGAGTTTGAAGTCATTTCGCTGCAGCTGCTTGCTCTTGGTGCCGGTTCCCTCCGTTTCTTCATCAGCATAGAAACGGAAGAACTGCGAGTCATCTTTGAACTCGCTCTTTTCCAAAACTGAGGGATGAAAAGGAAGAGGAGTACACATGAGTATAAAAAACAGTAGCAGACAGTATGAAAATCTCTCAGTTTCTTTTTTTTTTGCTGAATGTACAGCAAAACCAAAAGCTCTAAATGTGATGTACTGTAGAAACAGGGAGACTTCAAAACAGAGAGGGCATTGGTCAATTAGGTCATAAAACCATGATGCTCATCTGAAACATCTGGAGTCAAAACACATCTGGGTAACAGCCTGGGAAACGCTCCAGAGAGAACAAACAGATATCTGCTCTGTGTATGTGTGTGTGTGTGAGGAAGGGGGGGGGGGCGGTGTCTATGGGTGTCTATGTGTTAGAGCGCACTTGGGTAGAGACTTGCTTTAACACATGAGGCACCTCAGACAGGTGAGCGCACATGGCTAATGCTAATTCAAGCACAGCATTTTTAGGAGCCTGAACTCAACAAAAACATTAAAAATCCTGCCAAAAATATCTAAATGAAATCTTATTGTTGTTTAATGTACAAAATGCTTTACGTTATATCTTAATTTAATTGCTCTTCAGTGACATGTTTTGATACGTCCTGAGGAATACTGCAGCATGTACTAAGTTACTACTGATCTGAACTTGTTAAGCTCTATGAAGTCCCACCAGGTTTTCTGAAGTAAGTGTACAAATTAACACTAATTTAGTTTGTCTCAGCAATTAAAATATATATTTTTGATAATCTTCCAATCAAAATAAAGCTAAAACTTGGAAGACTCCAAGTGTAAGTATCATAGCAGATTCTATAGTTTCAGAGAAAATGAAGATGGAACATGAAATAATTTGGAGTTGTTTGTCCCTTGCCAAATTTCTTTGCATTATAAAATATACAAACCTTTTATAAATATTATAAACAAGGCTACAGACTTTTGCAAACAATAGATCCACCTGTGCAATGATTTATGAAGCTGAAGTAAATCAAATCATATTTACAGATGTTTTAGTAAAAAAAAAAACAAAAGATGTTTTTCCTTTGGCACCATCTAAAAAATGGGGAGTTACTGTGTTTTAAAACTTAAATTTACATGTGCAAAGTGGCTTGTTTGTGATTTTATTTTGTTCTGAAATATTCACATGTATTTTTTCATCCAATTACAAGAAAACAATAAGAAATTGTTATATTTTACTCCAATTCAGATGTATTTTTTTTGGAAGTGAGACATAAGAAAAATTACAACAAATTTAGACCCTTTTTCTTGAAGAAAAAAAAAACACTACCAAAAACTATGTTTTTTGGCACTTGCAGAGCTCCATACAGTGTCTGGTCATTGGGCTGTAAACTCAGATGTTCAGAATCTTTTTATCAGCTTTGAGCCAAGAGCCTGATGTTTCCATGAGTACCAATTTATACTGAACAGCAGCATTAGCTGCATTTCACAACAACACAGAAAACTAAACTACTTTCTCTGGTTCACATGTGAAAAGTATTTCTCTAAGAGTGTAACTGAATTTGTTTCCAAGCTTTTGTCGCCTTGATTTTAAGGCGACAAAATCAAGCAAATCTGAGCACTTAGGTAGCAAGCTGTTCAGAGATTTGGAGAACATCTTCCACCCAAAGACAAACTAGACACACCTTCTCACCTTCACTGATAGGGTGTGCGGCCACACCCTATCAGAATGGCTGCACTCCAACACAAATCATTTATGAATATGAGTTATTTCCTGTGTCTCATAAAGGCTCGGGGCCTTTAGTACCTTTACACCACCTACTTAACTGAAAGGAGGGCTGGTCCGGAAACTGCTAGAAACAAGCGACACACACACGCACACACCCCTATTTGTGTGCCTATCTTTGTAGGGACTTTCCATTGACTTCCATTCATTTCTACAGCCTAAATCTTACCCTAATACTAACACTAGCCATTACATACCTAACCCTAACCAAAACTCAATTCACACCTTAGTCCTAAATCTAACCCTTGACCCAAAAACAGCGGTTCCCCTAGCGGGAGCAGTGGGTCCCCACAACGTTGTATGTGGCAGGAAAATGGCCCCACAAGGTATTACAAACAAACGCACACACACATTTGTACACATTTGTAAATCATGTGCAAGTGTGAAAACAACCTCACTTAAGCTTATTTTAGATTATGAAACGATACTCTAAATTTTTTATTATTTTATCCAGGTATTTTATGCATCATTTAGTTTTTAATAATGAAAGTTTTGCCAATGTTGGACAGTCACCATTCATCACTAGTTTAGACAATGACTGGAGTTTTGAATTAATTTACATTTCAGCTTAAAGTTGCTGAT
The DNA here is from genome assembly GCA_903066815.1 of Brachyrhaphis roseni. Classification (NCBI taxonomy): domain Eukaryota; kingdom Metazoa; phylum Chordata; class Actinopteri; order Cyprinodontiformes; family Poeciliidae; genus Brachyrhaphis; species Brachyrhaphis roseni. The sequence continues at coordinate 6,337 of CAEFZY010076068.1, forward strand.
CAGGTTGTGCTGGAGGGAAATCTGTGTTCACAAAATATAATATTTACATATGCAAATGTCATTTATATGCAGGATCCATTTAACCTGTCACAAGATGGGGCTGCTGCAGTCAATTTAATCTGTATTTGGGTTTTTCACATTGCATGCTATGCTGTCTGAAAGACCAACAGCCTTCAGGCTTTTATTACAGACAAGGACAGGAAAAGAAAAACAAGAACAGAAAAAGAGTTTCAACAAACCTGCAAAAAGCAGCAGATGTGCTGACTAAGGTCTTGAGAAAGTGAATTGATTGGAGGTTAGAAGTACCGAACGATTGGGAGGAAATGGGTCAAGGCCTTTCAGAAGGGCAGGGAAAGGTCAGAACAGCTGACACCTTCAAACAGATGGCAACGGTAGGAACTGCAGAGGATCTGAGATTATATCATATTTAGCTGATGCTGCCTCCACCCTGCACTCACATTTTCAACAGTTTACATTTAAGTCAAAACTTTTCAATTTGATCTCATTTGACCAGAGCGCCTTCTTTCACACATTTGCCCTGTTCCTTGTGGAAAACTGTAAACACTTTTTATGACCTTCTGTTTCGTCTTGCCTCTCTTCCATTAAGAGCCATTTTTATGTGGAGTAGATCTGATGTTTGTTGTGTCTACAGATTATCAACCAGTCCTCCAGCTGATTCTCTGTTTAATACTTTCCTAAGGTAATGTCTTAGTAGGCTTACAGTTGTTGCAAACATTTCTATTTTTTATTTATGTGTTGAATAGATCTGAATGAGATGACCTAATCCTGCTGTGTTTCTGTTTTTGTTCTTTGTGATAATGTTTGTCTCCTACAAACCTGTGGGGCCTTCATCGACCAGCTGTGTGTTTGCTGACATTATGGGTACTTTAAACCCAGATAGACTAAGGATTCAGATGGATGATGAATGAGAAAAAATTCACAGATTCATCTGGTTTTCACATCGTTATATATAAAGGTGCACCAAACAACATATGTGAAACAGTTACGACAGCAACAAGCCGGGGGGCAAGGAGACCAAGATGTACCGCTTTGGTAATTAACACCGACGTAGAGCAAGGCATTGGAAGGATTCAAAAGTTTTCATGTAGCATAGATGACTGTAGGTCCTACATCCTGTCTGTTTGCTTTCCCACTGCCAGTGAACTCCACTAAGTCAACAAGACCTATGTTTTCCTGCAAAGCAGAGATTGCTTATTTAATCGGCACTAGAGTCCAGATAATCCCCGACACCGACACAAATAAAGCACAGTAGCACTAAGCATCTTCCAAACAATTACAACCACAATCAGAGAAGTCTTAAACCTCCTTTGTGCAGTGAAATATGGTGAAATGACAAATGACTAAAGAGTTTTTTTCCCAGTCATATGAATAAGCAACATTGACCTTGTTTTAAATTGCCCAGTTTGAGTTAGGAAATGAGGAATTGCGCTCATCATATCCCATCTTTAGTATTCTGACACTTCATGCTTTAGAGCATCTCAATTTATGCTTCTTTGCACCGTTCCAAGAATACGATAGCTGTCAGTTAGAGGTCCAAGCAGCGGTCACTGTTCAGGGGTCTGACCCAGATGGCTCTGGTTAGGGTACACTGCTGAGGCCTGTTTATGTTCAACATTCTGGGCTGTAACCAAACCCACTGCAGTACATTGTGGTCAACTAGGCAGTGAGAAATCAGACGGGCCATGCAAATTTATGCTGCCTGTTTCTTCAAACAAATACAGCGTATCAAAGGCAGGCGAAGATGACAGCAGAACAGACTGAGGGAAATACAGGTCCAGATAAGGAAGAGCAGCACCAGGGATGAGATTATTGGGCAACCTTTGAAACATAAACACTTCTGAATGAATTTCAAGTGCTTGCATAAGAGAAGGAAGCACAGCGGACGAGAGATGATGTGCAATAGTAAAATGATTCACTGTGTTAAACAAGAGGCAGAAACGGTCTGCATGTGTGTGTAGAGGAGTGAACTGACCGTGGTGCATGTAGCCGCTGTTGCAGAGCCCCACACCCAGTGTCACAGCGTCCTCTCTGTTGGAGCAGTCTCCCTGGGAAACCAAACCAATGACGCAGTCAGTGGGTCAGTCAAAAGGCCTGGCTGCAGCTGCAACACCTGGGCTAAGCATGTCTGAAAACCGTCGTATGCATTCACAACAGAAAGACGTTAAGATAACTGATCAATGAGCTCATTATTAGAGACACACTGCTTCTGCTGCAAGAAACTCCTTCATTGGAGTTTCTACAACACTATACAGATGACTGTACTCTTTGTCATTTTTAAAAAAAACAAAAAACAAAACTCAACTAGAAAAATAAAAACATTTCAACTGAATTTAAACAGAACCGTTTAAGAACAAACAAATGAAAAAGCCTAAAACAAATACTGAATGAACCTGAATTTAGGTCCATTACCTTCTTGTTGCTTTGCTGAAGTGTAAGATGCTTACCTGTGAGATTAACCAGTCCACCAGTTTGCAAGCGGGCAAAACAGATTTAAAGGTTTTCAGATGGTGGTCTCTGTCCCTGAAGGAGCAACAAAAGGAAAAACATTAATTTCTTAATGCAGGTGGAGTAAATTCTCACATTCATTTTTATCTTGACTGTTATGACTATGTTTACTAACAGATGTACTGTATAATAAACCTCAACCTCCGTCCTGAATCGATGGTGAACCTCCTATGCAGTGTTTCAGTGGTGTGACTACACAACCTGGTAGTCACACCAGAGACTACCAGGTTGTGTTGATGAACACTGAAAGTGAAACTACTGGGACGCTTTAAGGTCCATTAAAGGCATTAAAACACTTGAAATATCACAGTCTGCAAAATATTGCATCCACAAAGTTCTTCACACCTGCATAATGCTATTACAATGGTGCTATAAAGTGCAGACAGTTTGCAGCTATCGTTTGTAGCTTAGAAAAGATTTTTTTTCACCACTTTAAACAACCAAAACAATAAAACAAACAAAAATAAAGAATGATAATGCACCTAAAAATCAGCTGTTCACATAAATTGGATATTAGTCAGGTTGGTCGACTGTAAACAGTGACTGACTGGGCTGGAACTCAGAAATACTATCTTTTACTGATCAGTGAACACATCAGAGACTACCAGGTTGTGTTGATGAACACTGAAAGTGAAACTACTGAGGCGCTAAAAAGGGAAGCAGTGACATAAGAAACTATTTAAAAGGTAACTGTAGCTTCTGCTACGTTTTGGTTCGTCTGACTTTTGTTCAGGTGCATTCAGACTTTCAGCTAATAAAGTTTCTCTGTTCCATCCTTTAGAGACTTCAACATATGCTCATCATAAAATGATTTAAATTAAGAAAAGAAACACTGCGACAGACTGGCGATCTGTCCAGGGTGTACCCGGCCTCTCGCCCGGAACGCAGCTGGAGATAGGCACCAGCAACTCCCGACCCCATTAGGGACAAGGGTGAACAGAAAATGGATGGATGGAATGGAAAAGAAATATTTTTGGTAATCTTAACAATGAGCCTACAACTTCAGCTAGCTATGCTAACAATACTAATCGCTAGAAACTGGTAAATTTTGTCTCACTTCATTTGTAAGCTGCTAAAATAAAAATTAACATTAAATGCAATATCTAAGAAATCCATATTTGAACAAAGGAGTCTTTAATGCAGGGGGAAAAACATAAGTAATTATTTTATAAGTGAAGACTTCATTATTAGACAAATTAAATCAGAAGCAGCTTTATCACTCTGAACGCTTAATAAAGCAGGAGGAGGCTTCATAATTATTAATATTCATTAGTCAATATATCACCTAAACCTCTTAATTAATTGCTGCAACAGTACCAATATAGTGCAGATTAAAAACAGAAAGACCCTGTTATATAACCGCAGGCTGGCAGAGGAACTGCCTTTGTGTGTTAATAGAATGTGTCCTCTTTGTTTGCAGCCTGAGCTTTTCAATCAGACGGTGAGCGATGGAGCCAACGATAGCAGACAAGATGGCGGCAGTTTGTGTGGAAAGACTTTCACAGGACTAATTTTAAGTCTACAAAATTATCACTAGGCCTTTCAAGGTATCTCATTTAATATTTAATTGAAGTTTTAATATTAAAATAATTCAGATCAGAACCAGATATTATTTAGAAATAAAGAAGAAATTAATTTATGTAGCTTAATTAATCTGGTATTAACACAGATGAAATCAAGGAAATAAAACAAAAGGAAGAAATTTGTTTATGCACTTCAAATTAGAAATGAACTGAAGTAATTCATCTACCTCTATTCAGTAAAAATTAAAAGTCCTTATCTTACAGTATAGGCTTCCTTTAAGCACCTTCTTTAATTTAAAGTCTTAAAAAATCTGTCACAGATTCCAACATGAACAGCATAAACCTGGACAGCCTGCATGACCATTAGAGGTCATGCAGGCTGTCATTCCTGGCAGGGAAGCAGTTTGTTCAATGGTTACAGGAAAAGTGTTGAACCAGGTGAATGTGACCCCAGACTATGAATATGCATCTGTGCACCTGGAGGGCAGAAATATTAGCATATCGGAGGGGCAGAGCATTTCGGGGGCAGGTACTTACTTGATGACGGGCGTGTGGAGGCTGTGGAGGCGGCAGTACAGCCTGACGCCCTGTAAGAGAGGAGCACAGCGCTGCTGAGTCACAGGTCGCACACTCCTTGGATGAACATGTACCATCATGAACACAAGGCAAGATCTGAAGAGTGCAGCAACTTTCCCTCAGGTTATCGATTCAGAGTCTACAACACACGTTTGTTCCTAACGTTTAGATTAGCTCATGGTGAGGGAGAAGCTCTTTCTCAACAGCATTTTTGGTGCCATGCTATAATCGTTACCTTCTGCAGCTTCAAGCAAAAGTATTCACAACCCCTGAAGTTTACCAAATGTTTTCACGTAGCGACCAAAAACCTTAATGTAATTGAAATCAGATTTTATGTGATAGAAGGGGTGGCATTTATGTTGTTTATCATTTATTGTGATAAATTTAGATAATTTTGATTAAACATTGTCTCAATAAACTTCAACTAATTAAGTTAATAAAAACAAAACATGTCTGTACTGTCGGAAGTGTTATTTTTACTGTTTTCTCCACTGTTTGATCAATGACAATATCAATAAATATAAACAAATCTGAAAATATGGTTAAACGCAGTTACTATGGGCAGTTTGGTTATACAAATCACACTTCTTTATGTGACTGGATTAATAAATAGTTTTGTTTTTGTTTTTCATAATTTGTGTTTGTGGAGTTAAGATTGCTGCATCATGCAGTCGCAGCTGTACAGTTACCTAAAACATTAAATACGTAGTTTCTATCATCAAATTTATCGTTATGACAACTGCACAACAAATTATCATGATTAAACTGTAAGTCCATAATGCCCACTCCTATTTGATGGATGATATTAAAGTAATGAATAACAAAAGGAAAAGGATGCATTGATTCCTGTGAGCAGGGCGTGCCACTGTACTGTAGCATTTATTCCTCTGCTAGTGCTAAATTAAATCCAATAAAACCAGCTGCCTTTAGAAGTTTTCTCATTAGGAATTACTTTAATCCCGGAGTCAATTCAGAGATTTCATAAAAGCTTCAGAGGTTTTCCTGAGGTCACACCGTTCTATGTCATAAATATGAAGATTTCATAAAAGCTTCAGAGGTTTTCCTGAGGTCACACCGTTCTATGTCATGACAGCATGCAAACCTGCCAAGACAGGCCGTCCACCTGAAACAATTCATCCACAATCGGTCTTCATTCGAAAGCCAGAGATCATATCATGTACTACAATTTAAAAAAAAAAAAAACTTAAATTCTGGTTTTAACAAGACAAAATAAAGACTTAAATCAGAACTAATACTCTACCTGATAATTCCCTCATTGAATCACTGTAAAAGGTATTTGTCAAGTTAACTAGTATTTCATGTTGTAACTATGAAGTAACTGTAGACATCTTTAATGTTACTCCATGTATTTATATTTTGCTTCCATGTTTGCTTGAATATTTCTTCAGACTTTGTGTTTTGTCTTTGGCTCTGGATGATTTTTATCTTGTTTTAAGATCAGGACATGAATATTTTTACAAGAGTTTTTAATGTTTAATTGTTAAAAAATGTAACTCTAATGTGATGAGTATAACTAAATGTAATCTATTTTGCTTTTTTAAAGAACTTTAAACCTTAACTTGGTGAAAATTACTTGCTGCTTATTTACAATTTCTTCAGGTAAATCTTTTAAAGACAGTATAAATGTGTGACTCTGATAAAGTCATAATCTGGTACCAATGTTTAACACAAAGAGGAAAGTTAATTGTGTCGTGTTTCAGATCTTTTTACCTTTCAGATATCTGCTATAAGTTACTGTTTGGGTCTGCCACTTCTACTTTTGTTTTCTACTTTCCTTACAGTTTAACACAAACATGGCACAATATGCTGACATGCTCAAGTACGAAAACTGAAGAGAAACTGCAACCATCAGAATCCTGCAGAATTACCGATGCATTAATTATTTACAAAAAAGTCCAAGTGCAAGGAGGAAGAAAAGGATAGAAAGGGATGCAGGTATATTATCACAATTCTGATGACAATTGTAATTGTCTAAAAATCTAAAAATTCTACACTCCTGCTTATTCTCCATTATCACAATGTTTTTAATCAGTTGTGGGGATTAAGACAGCATTTAATTGGCCAAATACATTATTGGCAAAGTTTGGAGGCATCTGAAATGTGTCGGTTTACCAAATGACATTACAGGAATAATTGTATAATAATTGTAATAGTAATTGTGATGTTGCTCACATGGTGATCACTGCAGCAGAACGTGTCAGGCAGAAACCGTCTTCAGTTTGAAATGTAAACAGAGTTTAAACTGTTTTTAACAGCTTCGTATTCACGTTGTGATGTCACACATATCCACAGCTAGGAAATCAGGCTGCAGCCTCTTTGTTTCAGCTGTTTTCATCAGACAGAGGAGAGAATTGGTTTACCTTTGACATGATATCTTCCAGTTCGCTGCGGGCCTTGTAGGTGCCGTCATCATAGCGGAAGCGGTACAAGACCTGCTCGTTCTTGAACTGGTGTTTGTCTGACACTGAAAGATCAGCCAAACAGAAAAATGGATTGGACTGTAGTTACTAAGAGACTAATCAGAATCGCCCGCATAAGGTTCTTGTGTCATGTGTTTGTTTTGACTTGTAAATATGAAATGATGGCTGTTAGAGGTCTCTGGTTTTAATCAGTAGTTTGCCTGAAAGTGAGTCTTATTTCCTTTTTCCAGATGAATTATGGATGTGACTATAAATCTGAGTACTGCATACAAAAATGGGACATCAACTCTAGTTTGTGAGGAAACTGCAAAGTAAGACAAAAAAGTTATTAGTAATGCAAAAAATGAATTATTTATTTGTACTTTCTACTATTTTAGATTTTAGATCCAGATGTAGGCTTACATATTCTGTTTCAAATCATTTTACATATTTAACTTCCTCAGGGTACAAACTAGGCCAAACATTAGAAGGAAATCTGCAGTTGTAAAATCTGTATCTGAAGAAGAAACAATAATGTTGAAATATTCAACAAAGCAAACAGCTGTCAATTCTCATGAAGCCACAACATGCCCAAACCAAGATCCTTTTCACGAAGCCTCCGCCACAGTGAGATGGGAAAACGATCGGCGAGGACGCAACAGAACAGAGGCAGATGGGTTCCACCACCACAAGCTGGCATTGACTCAAACAAGCTGCTGGTTTTGCCTCAGTCTAGACTTGAAATGCCCCCATAAAACCAAAGGAATGCACCAGAAAATGGGCTTTTCGAACGTGTTAAACATGGGAGTTATCGAGGACAGGAAACCATCGCTGGGTTGCCCCTGGAGCAGAGCAGACGTCAGAAGTGGAAACGTTTGCGTTCAAACACGTGTTTCAACGAGTCCAATGTGTAATTGAATGCAGAGATCAATGAGGCTGATTGTCTTTTGTTGACATTACAACATGTAGGGAAAGATTCCTTTAAAGAGACCAACATGATGGTTTGATTTTGCCTATGAGGGGCCGTCAGTGACAGTCTCTGGGGGTTTCCACAGGTTATAGGGAACATGAATGTTGGCTTTCAGCAAACTTTCCCCAGAGCGCCTCGTCTAAACTGTGACAGTGGATTGCACTTAGAATGTGCCACTCAAGCAACATCCTGGACAAAAACATTCATGCATTATTTATGTGCCGTGGTTGTGTGTAAATTTTCATTGTTGTTGTAACATTTAGTCTGGAGAACTTGAGAGTGTCAATAGTAGAAATAATGACACACAAAAAAACTGAGCAATTCAAAGGAAATTAAAATCCTGACTCAGGGAAACAATAAAAACTGAGTCTAACTAAAACAAACGAATCCCACACACACACACACACCCCCACACACAAAGAGAACCACAAGTGGCAAAGAATGGTCAGCAGAAAAAAAGATTTTATGTAGCAAGTGAGAAAGAAAGAAAGAAAGAAAAAAAGAAAGAAAGAAAGAAGGAAAGAAAGAGAAAGAGAAGAGAAGAATAAATCAACGTTACCGTGGTGAATGATGCCATTTTCCAGTAAGGCCTGTCCCAGGTTCACTCCCTCATCGGCGTTGCTGATCTCTTCACTTTCAATCAGCCAAGACACAAACTCACTGAGGGAGGAGAAGAGGAACCGATGAGGATAGCCGTCTTTAAACTGATCCTCCGCTTATCGTTTAATCACCAAAACTACAAGGTTTCAAAACCGTGAAGTGGAGAAATTACTGGTTTGAGTCTTTCAATACTAGAGATGTCAGTTCAGTGTCTGTCATCTGCAACGAACAGGAGAGAGTCTGCCTGGTTTGCCTGCAGCATCCCAATGTGTGACTTAAAACACATCAGATGCCACCTGCAGCATTCAGCTAATCAAGGGCCAAATTATGGGGGCCAAATGATGGGGGCTAAAAGATGGGGCCCCTGAAGGGAGGTGTTTCTGTTCGTGTAACTGGGTCTATATTAATAGTTATATATTTCCACAAAATGTTTTCTTTAATGTATTTGTCCATTTACATTTGACTGTTCTGGTGTTCCTCTGTGTCTGCTGTGGGGGGTTTGGTCCTCCAGCTCCGCCTTACTTTCTTCTTCTTTTGTTCAGGGTCCTCCAGGACTATTATAAATGTTAAGTTGTTCATTTCCTCTTCCCTTTTGTTACTCGTTCCACTGGGGAGAGGCAAGTTTTATGAACCATTGTAATCCTTTCATTTATATTGTTCAAATGTTTATTTTTCCATCTGCTTTAATGATAGGTGTTTGTATATTTTCATTTGAGTTGTTATTACGCCTTTATAACATTATTATTTTGTATAGATCGGGTTGGAGAACTGGAGCACATGCTATGTGCTAATGCTAATATCTCCCGATTGACAGGT
>CAEFZY010076070.1:0-78756 GCA_903066815.1 Brachyrhaphis roseni
ATATACATATATACATATATACATATATACATACATACACACATTCATATATATACATTTATATAAGAGAAACAGGTTATGGGATAATTTAGCTGGAAAATTGTTTTCTTAATAAATTCCCAGACTTAATCAAAACTAAATGTGTTGGAATTCATTGCTTGTGTGACGTTTCTTCTGTCCGGTAGTTTTGAATTCATTCCTGCACAAGACTGACAAAGTTTGACTTATGGTTCCAGATTCAGAATGGGCTCCAACTCAACTGAAGAAACTCTAAATATATTAATAATTTCATTAATAAGAAGTTATTAATAATAACATAAGCCAAACATTGATGCAAGTTTTGATTCTGAACACCATACTTTTCAGATTTATTTGTGAAATGTGTTAAAAACAATGCATCAACCCTTCATCTTCATTGGATTGTGTTGGTCAATTGCATAAAAGGCTATTAAAATTTTACTGAAGTATGAGGTTGTAGCAAAAAAAAGTTTGAGAGACATGAATACTGTTTGCTAGACATATTTCAGAAAATTATGTAAAATCCAAACACCACCCAGCAGGTCAGAGGTGAAGAAAGAGGTTTAGAGTTCTCAGTTACAGAACAATCATTTTAGAAGAATGTCATCAGAGTTCACACTGATCATATGACATCAACATGGAAAAAAAAATCTACAATAATAAGCAGAAAAGTATTGGAATGCTTCTTTTTTCTGCCAGTTCAACCATTTCTTATATCCCTGATTCCGTCTTTATAAAACATTATGTAGTACAAACTCTCTTAAATACTGAGTACAGTGGCTTTTACAGGTTCAGAGGAACAATCACATTTTAGCTGAGTCAGGATTTAACACCATTATAATTATAACATTATATACAAAGGGTTTAAAATGAAATTGCTCCAAATTTCCCAAAGGAAACAAGTATTTTTTTAAAATCAGGTCCTCATCTTTTTAAAATGACTATGCAAACATTTCATGTTAAATCGCCAAGATGCAGCTTCATAAGAAAAAAAAAATACTGGTTCTGAAACCTCAAGAAGTCAGGTCAGTTTTCTTTTAATCCAAAATGAACTGAAGTTTGTTCTTGAATCTGAATGGATTCTGGCTCGTGTCCCAGGATTAAACATTTGGCACTCAGTTGTTGCTATGGAGCACTCATGAATTAAAAGCTGATAAGCCAGTCGTTGGCGTCATAGCATCGGGTAATATTATTTCATTAACGACACAAAGAGACTGAGAAGTGAAATCCAATTTAGACTAGAATGAATAAAGTTATCTTCTGAATAAATGGAACTGTTGAGAAGAAATAATGGAGCAGGAACTTCTTCATGCTGATTGTTCTTTATGGACCGGTTCAGACTTGGCAGTAACATTCACCTGAAAACACTTCCTAAATGATCCAATCTGAGTTTCCAGCTTACTAACAAAATTTTTTTTAAAAAAAAGTACTTAATCCCTTACAGATTTCTTCTGCTTTTTTTTTTTTTTTGGTCACATTTAAAGGTGTCAAATCCAGCCATTTTAATATCAGATGACGTCAATCTGAGAAAATAATAATAAAAAAGAAATTTCCAGGAACTCTGCACTCTGACAGAAAATTTCTAAGGAGAATAAATGAAATTCTCATTTTAAAGCTGCATTTATTATTTACTCAGATTTTCATTGATACTAAAATTTGTTTATAATCAAAATCATGAAAGTGTGGCAAAGAAAAGTCAGAACACAAGAAATCTATACGGACTCCATGGCGACAAGCAGAACATCAGCTGGTCTCCTCATGTTTCTATGAAATCCCTAAAAACCTGAACTATAAAATAATCATCAACACATTTGAGGTTTATGCAGGTTTTTTTTTTTTTTTTTTTTTTACACTCACCTCACAAAAACAACAACCCATACATACTCACATCTATTGGTGTATACCTTTATCATAAAGACTCTGTGCAGGACTGAAGTTTTTGTCAACTCTAAGCACTGTTTTGCACCAATGCAATTAAATGATTGCATAGCATTTTTTTCTCAGATCTAAATATGTATATGAATTATAAAATAAACTGTCAGAAAAGTGCTTGAAACTGGAGAAACAGCTGACAAACTTTCTGCTTAAAACATAGTTTTAGTGTTTGTTGTGACATAGTTTGTCACAGCAAACACAAATCAATGTGTTTGTTGTGACAATGAAATTTTAGTTGTTTCAATGCCAATCATTTCATATATATAGCACTTTAGCCAACTGTGGTTTAGATGTTCTATATAAACACAGTTATCTTTGATTTGATATAAATGAAAATATTTGTATATTATCTCCTGAGGGCTTATTTCACCTTATTTTATTCTTATATTGGACCATTTGACTCTTACTGAAATATGACTGATTGTGATGAACCAAAATAGATCTGACCAACCTGCTGTATTTGTCTGCTGCAGTCTTACAGACCAATACTGTAAGAAAATTTTTGCCTAAAAATTTGTCATTAATTTAGTTTTTATTAGAGTTTTCTTAAAACCAGAAGAATCCAATGTAGAGCTGATATCCCGAGTCATGGGTGTAACTTTAACTGAGTGTTTGTGTTCGGACTACCATGCAAATAAGATTGAAGATATACCAGGAAATCAGCTGGTGACCAGAATCTGATCATTTTTATAGTTTGATGGTCAGAAATTCAAAAATCTGGTCTGCTTCCATTCACATATTTAAATGCTTCAGGGTCTAACAATAGTCCTCGGTTACTGAGGAAAGAAGACTCAAAGTTAGCTACTTTCCTTTCCAATGAGGTGTTAAACACAGATTCATGGGAAGGGCAAAAAGTTGTGAGAAATATTTAAAAACAGAGATGCTTTCTTTAGCATGTTGCTTCTTTTTCCTTCCTGAATTTGGCAGGAATTTGGAAAAATTGGAATTAAGGTAAGGAACTGCAGGGTTTCCCCCAGAAAACTTGCTAAACCCGGTGATCGGGGTGCCGAGGCGGTCCACCGTGTTTTTGTATTAAAAAATGTTAAGCAGACAGGAAAAGTAAAAATATTACAGGAAGACATCGCCAGTGAAACGATATTTAAAATTCCAACTAGTCTTATAAAAAAAAAAAAAACAAATCAAAAAACACAATTAAAATGAATATCAATTATTTGTACTTTTGTTTGATCCAAATTAAGTCAGCAGCTCCATAAGGCCCCCAGGGCTTCAGATGCCCATAAATGCTAATATTTTTATGATTTGATCCCCCGGTTTGGTTATTAGTACCTGGTCTGAACACGTCCTTAGACCAGTTCTGACTTCCCTGGAAAGCTCAGAAGATTTTCATTTTCAAGTAACTTTTGGTCCATTGTACACCTTCCACCAGGTCTCCACCTGCTGCAGCTTTAAGTACCATGTCTTTAAATTACGCGGACCATGATTCACACAGATAAACAATTATATTCATTTGAAGGCACAACTGATGGCGGTTAGCTCTGCGTTTCACGTGTACTCAGCAGCTGATGTATCGTTTCCATTGGTTCTGGTCCGGACCCTTCCTGTTGGTGCGTCCCACAGTCAGGGCTTATACCAGTTCATGGAGCGCCTCAGGGCTCTCTCCCAGCTCTGGAGGACGGGGTTGTATTCCTGACCGGGGCCGGCAGCACCTTTAGGCAGGAACACCTTATCAGCGCTCTGCAGCTTCTTCAGCTCTTCACGGGTCATCCAGAAACCTACAGAGACACAGTTAGCATATCTTAAAACTAGGCATCCACTTAATCTGCAATAATCTCATTACATAATGCAGTGAATAGAACATAAGAAAATAGCAGGACTCATTTCTGCTTTTGTGGCCCTAGTCAGCAAAATAAAAATAGGACTTTTGATCAGGAGCTTTCAAATGAACACTTGTCATGAGTTGCAATATATTTAGAGTATGAACACTAAAAAAAAAAAGGATTATTAAAGTGACTGCTCGACAAAGTGGCTTTTTATGTCCTCCATTTAGGTAAAAGAGCATTCCTACCAAATCTCAGACTCCTGGAATTGTTTATTTAATGAAGAAACATTAAAAAAAAAAACAAAAGACAGCAAAACCAGGAATATGTGACAGATCAACTTCCTAAATAAAGTCTAATACCTTAAAAATTCACCCAAATAGCAAATAGAGTCCATATTATAAATGCAGCTTTTCAGTGAAGGCCTCAGAAGTTTGTTAGAGAACATTAGTAAACAAACAGCTTCATGAAGACTGAGGGAACACAGCAGACAGGTCATGGAGGAAGTTGGAGAGGTTTAAAGCAGATTTAGGATCTAGAATGATATGCCACGCTTTGATGTCACAGAGCTCCGTTCAATTCATCATCTGGCACTGAAATGTAGGATTACAGCAAACATCCCAAGGTGGACGTCCATCTTCACAATTCGATGCCAAGTGGGAGAATCTGTTGACTGGACAACTAGAGAACCCCACAAACCTGGTCTTTTTTAAGGAGGAGAAGAAGAAACCTACTGGTGAAAGAACACCACTGGAAGTCCTGTGTATTTAGCCACAGCAAACAAGCAGATGAAGATATTCTGTCCAAACGAGACCAAAACTTTTTGGGGCAATAAGCATTTCGCTGTAAGCATCACCGTGAAAACACCATATCCACATTGGTACATAATAGTAGAAGCATGATGCTGTGGGGATGCTTTTCTTCAGCAGGGACAGGAAAGCTGGCTTGAGTTGTTGTATTGATCAATAAATCCAAGGCAATCCTGGAGGAAAAACCTGCTGGAGGAGGCTGTGGAGGTCAACAATCCTGATCATACAACCAGAGCTACAATGGAATGGTTTAGATCAAAGAACATCCAGGTGTTTAAAAGGCTCAGTCAAAGTCCAGACCTAAATCCATTAGCGAATCTTTGAAAAGGTTTCCTGTTCACATCCAATCTCCATCCACAAAGACAAATTCCAGTATCCAGATGTGAGAAGCTGGTGGAGACAAACCCCAAAGACTCTCATCTCAGCTGTTACGGCAACCGAAGGTGGAAGTTCTTATGCTTCATTTCCATGGGACATTGTGGCATGGCTCGGTACGCTATTTTGTCTGATTCCATTGTAAAGATCAACCCAAACAACCGACCTGTACCACACCATTCTTGGTCCCCTTTCAGTTGTAAGTAATGGTACAGTAGGACGTACCATACTTGTCACACAAAACAGTCCGTTGATTTGGGGACAGAAAAATGCTACTGCTTGTGTCACGTTAGTCACTAGTATGACATCAAGTTAGGCATTTGGGTTTAACCTTGCCTCTTCAGGGAGAGTCTAACTGGCTCTCCCGAATACGCCGGACTGTAGAATACCTTCTCCTGATGTACCGCTCAATGGAAACAAGGCAATAGTACTGACTCTGAGGGTTGAGTAGAAATTAAAGCCACCAGAAATGTAAAAAAAAAAAAAAGAAAAGTCATGCATCATTTTCTTTCCACTTCTCCATCATACACTATTTTGTCTTGGCCTGTCACATCAAATCCCTCCAAAATAAGAATTAATGGCTAGAGGTACAAATAATTTTGCAATCTGGAGTTATGTTTTAAATGAGAGTGTGTTTTCCTACCCACTCCGAGTCCAGCAACAAAAGCGGCTCCTAGAGACGACATCTCCCGGTGTTGGGGCCGGATCACCTTTCTGCCGAACAGGTCTGCTGTCAGCTGCAGGACGAAGTCGTTGGAGGAAACGCCTCCGTCCACCCTGAAGCGTTGAGGAGCAGAGTGCTCAGCTATCGCTCAAATCATTTCACTGTAACCATGTCAAAGGAGCATCTAGACAGATAATGTATTATCAATACACCTGCATTAGCTGGAGAGGGGTCCAGTGAAGTTCAGGCTGACACACCCAGCTTGCTGGATACAATCCAGGTTTCACATGTAAGACTGGAGCATTAACCTCACCTGATCTTTGTGATGGGGATGCGGGTCTCTCTGAGCATCGTCTCATACAGCTGCTTGTTTCTGAGGAGAAAGTTAAACCAGTAAGCATGAAGGAGGCGGAGACGAGTTCAAACAAGTACATGCTGATTTGTTTGAAGCCTGCCTAAAGCCAATCACCTGAAGGCGACCGACTCCAGAATGGCTCGGACTAAATGGCTTTTAGTCGTGGAAGGTTTGAGGCCCATCAGGGAAGCACACGCTCTGGGGTCATTCAGAGGAGCCTTTAATAGGACACACACAGGTTAAAGACGAACCTCCTACCCAAATCAGCTGCCTCTTCATGCATTGACAGTTATGATTAATTCTCCAGGGTGGAAGAAAAAAACAAAACACATCTTCAATGAACTAAAAACTGGGAGACAAGTCTGACAAAGCCAAGTGGACTGTAGCTGATCATTTCTGTTGGTCTGTCACCAAAATAATTGACTTCACAGAACTCAGAGTTGTAAATACTCTAAATAACAGGAAAATACAACGACGTCACGGAAGACCTAAGGAGGAGAATTTTTGGCTTATAGCCAATAGTGCCATTTCTTAACACCAGTGCAATCCAACCTCATCAATCAGATGCAAGTTATTAGTCTATGTCACCATTTGAACAGGAAGCAAACGGTCAACCTGAGATGAAAGGAAATAATTTTGGATGTTCAGCGACAATCCAGAACCATCGAGGTTCAAGCTTGGCATTAAGTGGAAGGAGCTGGAAACAGAAGCTATTAGGCTACACCGACCAAAATATGGTTGGAGAAATTCACCGATGCATCGGCTCTGATTTCCTTCATTTTGGGCGATCGGACGATACTTACATGAGAAACTGATTTTATCCACTGTCCTCTTTAGTTCTGCTGTGAGAGAGGACTGACTGGTGTCATTATATAGAAATGCAGGTGGGATAGAAGTGTGGAGCTGAGATATGAAGTGTTTTGGTAGCAACTGATGCTATCAAATGTTTAAATAATATGTTACAAACTATTGGTATATATTGTCAAGAAAAAACGGGGGTGAAAAGAAGAAGTTTTCTATGTCTACCAACTCCTTTTTGGACACTTTGCTTTGCTTTCTTGTCTTGTATTTGACTATTTTTATTTATGCTTGAAATCAAATCAAATCAAGTCTGATTTGATTTGACCAAATCAAATTTGAATCAACAGCCAAGCCTAGTAGTGGCAACGAAGCATCCCTGCCAGCAGTACAAACTCCTAAACCTTTTCAGGTGGATGGCAGAAGCTAGACTTCTGGAAAGAACCCAGATCATGTTTTCTATAATCACTGAAGTTGACTGTTGAGTAATTACTCCACTCTGAAAATACAGCAGTTCAAACATAAAGCACAAAATGAATGGATTTCCAGGAGAACACTTAAAACTACTTGGTTAGTGTTTTACTGGAAATGTTGACATGGTCATTCAGCCATTTGATTTGTGTTGAAGGAGGAACCCAAACTGAAAACATGCAGGAACGCCGGCAATTTCACTAGGCAACAGGAGGGGAGACATTTTCTAATCAGAACTAAAATATCAACATCCAGCAGAAAACACTTACAACTGCCAGTTCAAAATGGAGGGCAGAGGGGGAAAAAGAAAAGCATGTTACAGAGAGACAATGCGAAACCTATGGCGGCATTTTAGGGCCATTGTAGACAGAAAAAAGGAAAGGAGGAGTACGGTAAATTTCTGCTAAAAATCTCAAGAAAAATGTCAAGAAAAAAAACGAAATATTTGAAAAGTCGCAAATTTACTAGACATCTCAGAAATTTTGGGATAAAAAAATTGTCTAGAAAAAAACTTGGAAATTTCTGAGTTTGAAAATTTGCCAGAAAAAAATCACAAATTTTTTAGATAAAAAAAAAAAGTAAGAAATTTGATAAAATTTCAGTTTTTTTCTTGAAAGTTTATGAGCTTTTATTACAAAATTTCTGATTAATTTACTACTCTTTTTCTTCTTCTACCTACTAAGGCCCTAATACACCGTCACAGAAACCAGACGAAAACCATTACCACAACGCATGTGCTTTTATTAGAGATGGAGATATGCATGTGCATCAAAATATAATACGTCATATGTTAGCAAACAAATATATGAGTGCATTTACCTGCAGGCCGCTGAAGGAAGGGACGAAGCACACTCCATCTGAGTCGCTGACACTGTAAGCCATGTCGCTGGTCTCTCTGACGTCTGAGAAGAGCTCTGCAATGTCATTTTAGATGTGAAGAGGAATAGTTATTGGATTTTTTAAGAAAAAAACCCCAAAATTTTTACAATAAGCAACATGGTTCAGTCCTCACCGAGTTCTTGGGCCCATTTGATGGCAGTGCCCGTGTCTGCTGCATTGCCCTCTGCCAGGTAAACGACGTCTGAGCCGATCTTCCACCCCACCAGCGGATACAGACCTGCAGTAGACGGGTTGGAATAATCCAGCAGGATTAAAATCTGGATGAACAAAACAAAAAAACCATGTGCTGCTCCTCTACCTGCCACAGACGTGTGTGGTTTGCTCCCAGTGTTGATGTCCATGAAGGTGCCGGTTCCCATCGTGATTTTCACGTCGCCCACATCAAAGCAGCACTCTCCAAACATGGCCGCCTGCTGGTCCGCCATCTGCCACAGGAGGGCAGAGCGAGTTTATGGAGCAGGAACGAAAAACGGCAAGACGCGCCATCCCGTCAACAGGACTTCACGACTATTTTGACCAAACTTAGAAAGTGTCTGATGGTTAAAGTGGGGCAGAAACGATTAATCGTGATTAATCATTAACTAATTGTTAATAAATTTAGTAACTGATTAATCGTTCACTGGAGTATACAGACTTAAAAAAAAAAACAGATGAAAGAACAATTGTACAAAATATATATGCACTTTGCATTTAAGATAAAAAACATCTTTGTCTGTAAATCTGTTCTACTCAGAACTCAAGTGGTGCAGTTGTAGCTTTACCTGATTTATTAAAGGAAAGTTGTATTCTACTCTATAAAATGTTTATCTTCTTATTTTAAAAAGGAGTATAACTTTACTGGTCTTTTTAAATGTATTTTCAATATTGCTTAAGAGGCCAAATGAAAAAAATCAGCAGGATGTGCCAATTTCTTTATCCAATTCATTGGTTGATCGTCAAAACAAAAAAGGCAAAATAATTGATTACTAAAATAATTGTTAGTTACAGCCAATAATGCTGTAGAGATTGGCGACCTGCCCAGGGGAACCCTGCCTCTCGCCGGAAATGTTTTTCTACAGATGATACACCTCACCCGGTCTTTCTGTTTCTTCTTGATATAAAAACATTGCTGATATAAGAGCAGCAAAGACTGGTTGGTTCTCAGGAAGCGAGGATGTACAAACAAAAGCATCACTCCGTAATTTAAACAGAGCAATTAGACACAGAAAAGCAGGAGATGAGGTCACTATTACCCAATAAAATGTCCTTTGAATGTCTAATTACGTAAACTTTGCCTGAGTGAAAATTTTACCAAGTACTTTTTTTTTTTACATTTTAACAACACAATAAGTGAGATAAGGAGGAATAAATGAGACACAGATTCATTGTGGCTGTTTATCATATTCATGCTGCTGATGCTGGATTGTGATGCCAGGAACGTTCACTCACCACTGACATGATGGGAATGGACACTCCGAGCACGGACGGATCTGTGGAGCCGAACTTATGGCTGATGGATCATAAAAACAGAAACCAGAGACAAAACATTATCTCCTGCTCTCGTCTCATCCATCAGCAATCTGTTCTAATGCAGGAACCGGACCGGGAACATGGCATAATGTACAATACACTTCATCATAAAAACATGGTGAGATTATTATTAGACCCCCTGGCCCCCACAAGCCTGTCCAACAACCTGTTAATGTTTCCACCTCACTGGTTTACCAGCGTGAAAGGAAATGGAGGTTATGTTATTAATACACAGATATTAGTACGTCATTATCTATAAAAAGACAAAAATCTAAATCAAATCCAACTACAAACTCGTAAAAAAAGAAAAAACTTTCCTACACAGTTAAAGGGGTAGTGTTATGTAAAATTGACTCTTTTGAGCTGCAGTGTCCAAGCTTCCGCCTCACAGAGCAGCCCTCACCATCTCTGCTCCTTCAGACTAGCCAGGAGCAATTAGCAAATACCTGGTCGAACTGCACATCTGATTAGTTCATTATACAAGCTACCTCTCAGTGCAACTCTAGTAAAAACATGAAGGGGTTAATAGAGCCATGTTGTGATGACTTCCTGAAGGTGGAGTTTCAGACAGAGCAGGAGATTTTAAAGAGACAGAAGCCCAATTTTAAGGTGTGAAATCAGGAAACAAAATTTCTTTTTAGTCATATTTGATATATATAGCATTTTTATAATAACTGAAGGTAACATAGTTACTTGATTATGCTGTAAAATGGCAATATGTGCCTTGTAAACACATAATACTTCCCCTTTAAGTCTGAATGTAGTTATACTTCCAGCAGTTTTAGATTTGAAATCAATTTCATTGATTTTAGAAGTCTATATATAAACTGTAACAAAACAATGCAGAAGCGCCAATCAGTTTAGAAACAAAAAAAAAAGTTTTTATTTACATTTTCTTTTTAAATGTCATGTTAACGATTTATACTCCTTCCAATAATCAATGGAAACATCTTGATTAGCATTACACCAATCAAAGCCTTCTAATTGCTGAGCAGCTGTTTGCATGCTTCCATGGGGAATTTGCTGATGAGCTGTGAGGTTGGCAGACCTCCTTGCCATCACCCTAATCTTTAGATCCTCCCAGATTTTATGTCAGATTCAAGCTAATATTAAATTCCAAGCCTGATCAGCAGCCCTACACCTCCAGGAGAGGAAAGCTGTACAAAAATGAGAAATCAGCCACACAGTTCACATCGATGTTCATCTTGTTTTTAATGTCTCTGTGTTCTTCTACCGCTAAAAACTTCTACTGACCAGAAGCTGAAACGTCTTGACTTGTAGTGAAGGTTTAACTTACCCTGTATTTTCTACTTGGGGGAATATTGAGAGGGGCAGAGAGACAAGAGAGCAGAGAAATCGACTCCAGCACATCTGTGAAACAACACATGACAGAGAGGTAAAAAAAAAATAAAATACAGTAACCCCACCATGCTGAGCAGAGAGAAAGCAGCAACATGATGCACCACACCTGGTAGGAGTCAAAAATCCCCGTTGAACTGGCGTTGGAGTAGTCTGTGGCGTGGACGTGACCTGAAACAGATTAGGCAGCAATATGTGAAGGAACTGCCTGGAAGAAAAAAAAAAAATTCTAATCGTTTGTTTTCCACTTCCCCTCCTGCAGAGGGCTGAAACATTCCTCAGAAATTGCAGGCAATCAGCGATGCAAGAGAAATGTGTGAGACAAAGAGCGCCCTGTCTGGACCTTAATATCCTATTAGAAAGTCCACAGCGTCAAACTGGCAGGTTTGGATCACACATTTCTACAAACACTCTCTGTGTCTAGGTGGGAGCGACTGACTGACTGACTGCCACCGACCTTTGGTGAGTTTGAACAGGAGCCAGGTGTCTATGGTTCCAAAGCAGCAGTTGCCTTCTTCGATTGCCTGATGGACCTGGAAAAAGAAGAAGCCATGATGAGGAGGAGGAGGAAGAGTACAGTCTGTTCCTGCTGGGATTATTGACCCGGTATGGAGGTTGGTTTGGAAAACGAGCCACACTGGTATCATGTCTTTATGCTGCTCTCATTAAAAACTATAGTGCCCTGAAAAAGTATTGTTTCAGATCGCTAAACAAATTCTAGTATTAGTGAAACATAACCAGAGCTAATACAAAAACAGTTCTTAAGTGGTGATTTAATTTATTAACAGTAAAAAGAAAAAAAAAGTAACCCACACCAGCCTTGCCCTATTAGGACAGGACAGGCAGTCTTTTACATCTCAGTGGTACTCTTGGTCTCCTTTTCTTAGCAGGATTGTTTGAATTCAGCCCTGTGGGGACGTTTGTGTTTTGGAGCTATTCAGGCTAAAATGGCCGAGGTGCTTTTGTCAGCTCAAGCTGTATTACTCAGCTTGAGCTCAAGTCCTTAAACATTCAAGATTTTCTGCTAGACAGCAAAATTCACAGTTCCATCAGTTATGACAAGTTGTCCTGGTCCTCAAGCTGGAAAGTCAAGCCCTGACCATCACACAACCACCACCATGTTTAACCGTTACTAAAATATACTTTTATTTTTAAAATATAGTTAATGAATGATGAAGCACCTTCTAAAAAAATTTGAGTTGCACCGATTGTAGTTTCCTGGCTGATCGCTGGATGATTTTCAAAAAGCCTGACCTGCCAATTCCGATTTTGGACGTTTTTTTTTTTTTGGCTAAATGTTGTGATAAAGAAAAGGAGGAGGGATTTTTTTTTTTTACAAAGGACCAGATACAAACTGCATTCTACATTAACTCAGGTTAGCCTTCATGTTAATGTTTTTTTTTTCCCCACTTAATTTATAAAAAATTACCAAACAAACAAACAAAAAAAACAGAACACAGTTTATAAGAGATCTAAAACGTTTGCAGCAATAGAGCTCAAGATGCTGCAAACCCTCTGGAGAGATATCGCTTTAATGCGTGCTTGTGGGTTTTACTTTATCTACCTAGGCAGAAAACAGAAGCACATCAGCACAGCTTCATTTAAACTTCCTGTTGTGTTCACCAGCCGGGTCATCCACACACCTGCTTGTAGTGGGCCAACGCCCAGACGAGGCGAAAGGTGACGTGCTGAGTGGAAAAGACAATGAGGCTCGCTGCGAGTGACCGCTTGTCCCGCGTCAGGAAGTAGGCCACCTTCATTGCGCCGTGGATTATCTGAGAGTGTTAAGAAAAAAGAATAAGGATAAAACGAGGGTGAATGAATGGTCATCGTGTTCAGCTCCAGCTCAGTCATGTTTATCTAAAACCTGAGTCAAAGTCATGGTGCTATCAACCAATCAGTGGCGGGTATCTGGTAGTTTAGTTCCATGATGTACCCACTGTACTGATAATCAGGTTTGTTTGGGACTGATTATGTTGCTGCTGTGGAAACAAAGTATTAATGTGAATTTCAGCAAGAATAGAGTTTACATCCTAAAGTTGTGTTAAACTAGAAGAGCAACAGCCAATCACATGACAGAGTAGAGGTCAGTGTGTTCCCACAACTTATCATTACACTGTCATTTTTACATTCCATAATTACATTAAAGAGTCATTTTATTATTTTTAAACAATGCCATGTGGCAGCACCCTCCACCTTTACGTATCGCTGATAAAAATAACCAACACATTGAACCAACATAATCTCACATTGAAAAGACGTTAAGCTCTCTGTTCTTCAGCTCACAAGTTTTCTACAGGATTTAGGTCTGAGGACTGAGGTGGGCATGTAGGAGGAGTTAGTCTGGTGAAATATCTCTATGTTGATTTGGTCACGGGTTCTGGATCATTATCCAGATTCCCACGCAGCTTAGCAAGGTTCTGATGAAAGAGAAGCAGGCCCACAGCACCACGGATCCTCCACCATACATGACACTGGCCTTGACTTGCCTTTTTACATATTCTTCCACATCAGCGAATCTCAGTATTCGCAATGTTATATTATTACCCAGAAGGACTGTCATCAGAAAGTTTCTGCATGTATTTTATATACACCTGCAACTAATAATTGCTTTAGTAATTGATTAATCAATTAATTATTCTGTCGATTAATCGGATTAAGAAAAAGTCACATTATGCAGATTTTTCATTTAACCACTTAAGCTTATCTTATATATAATAAATAAAAAATAAAAATTGTATTGCCTAAAATGCAGTCACATGGCATTCCTTTAGTGAATGCATTTGCTTTATGAGATGCGTCCACAGCTAAATTAATGTGAAAAGCTCAGGCCTTCCTGCTTGGCATGGCATCAGTACAGTGTCAGCCAGGTGATGTTATGACTAAGTTTTTGATTAACCAAATTATAATTGTCTAGCAAAATCTGCTAAATAGAATAATAATAAAGTTATGCTACTTAAGGAGTTCTGGTTAGAACATATTACAGACAAAGAAGCTTTATTATTAGTACTTTTAAATGCAAAACGTATATTTTTGTAAAATTTTTTGCTTAATTACTGTACTGAATAAAGCAAAATTCAGTTAAAATTCAGTTAAAAGAACAACTGAATTTGTTGTTCTTTTAACAATTGGCTTTTTTTTTTTACTTGCATAATCCCTTTAACAATTAATCAATTACTAAATTAGTGGTCAATTATCTCAATAATTGATTCATGTCTCAATAAATGGGCCTGAAATGAGATTAATTGTTTCAGGCCTGGTTTCATGCGCCACAGTTTTCCACTCTGCAGTCAGTAGGATATTTAGGTTGTGGGATGGAATGGAAGCAGAGTGAAAAATGGCTGCCTGACCTGCAGAGCTTGTTGATGAAATGCTCATTCTTACTCCCCCTTTGGGCCGCTGCTCCAAATTACACACGCAAACATGAACCCTCACCCTATGAATCACTTACTGGTGTATCACACTGGGTGGACATGATGAGAACACAATTACTCAGCGTTTTGAGTAAGGGATTTAAAGAGAACTAAAATAATTAAACTTAGCAATTCCAAAACGGGAAAACGGTTTATAAGCAGAAAACATTCCCAGGTCTGGCTGTTCACCCTGAAAGCAGTCAGCATGATCCTAAAAGAAGTTACCACACCTCTAAAACCTCTGAAATGTGAAAATAGAGTAGAATACAAATGAAGTGAAGCTTCTTAATTCAATTCTTTTAGCTCGATGAGCTAACACCAGCTGGTATGGTACGAGGTGTGCTAACTTTTTTTCTTCAGTTAAGAGACACATTTCTATTTACGGCTTTAAATTAAAATCTCAATCTATATTGATTAATTAATTAACAAGCCAATTAGATTAATGCTATATGTAAATATTGCTCTATATTGTAAAGATTAAGATACGTTTCTAATTTGAACATCAGAACTTCGGAGTCTGGAATTGCATTGTGATATACTTTGTGTTATTGTAGTCTAAACAAATCAATCTAATGTATATAGATAAAGAAGGTGATTTATACACCTATTTAATGACTAAAAATAGTTATCAAATATTTTAAAATTTTTTAATAGTTTTTATTGCATCACAGAAATTATTGCGCTAAACTATCTTCATTTTTGTGATTACTGTAAATAAATCAGTTTATTCCAGAAAACATCTTTTCTTAACGAAGAAAAGATGATTCATTTGTGCTTCTTTGAACAATACAAGTCTAAGAGTTTCTTGGAAAATCTCATTTAAAAAAAAATAATTTAAAATATTCAAACATTAAAATCCCTATATGGTTACATAAAGTACTACCTCCATGAAAATATACTTTCTTATGTGATTTTTATTAAAGATATGTAAGAGGTAAAGATGTCAAGGAGTCCTGTGATTGATGGATGGATGGAGGGAGAAAGGAAAGAAGGAAGGGAGAGAGAGAGAGAGAAACAGAGAAAGAGAGAGAGAGATCCACCTTCATGATGCAGGATCTGTTCCAAGACTTCACCAGGTCTGCAGCTCTTTGGTCCTGCCAGCTGATGAAGTTGTGAAAAGGAACCCCCGTCCTCCTGTTAAAGTTCAAACACAACGAGAGAGAAGAGGAATCACAGGAAAGTCAAACCAGAAGCGTTCTCGCTCACTTTCCAGCTTCTCAATGAATGAGTTGTCAGGCTGTTTCATTTCTGTGACCTGTCCCAGGTGGTGAAGGTTGCTCTCTGAGTGGAGATGCCGAGGGCCTCCATCTGGCACATCTGGACCCCTGCATCTGTAACAGGATCGCAGCAACACTTCAAAAATATCAGTGTAATACTGTAACGGTTAACGCTGCTTGAATCCTGTTAGCATTGCTGCCCTGATGCAGCTGCAGATGGATTGGATAACAGGACGTCGTGCAGCTGTACCTTGCACTGCTCCTTTGACCACAGTGATAAAGCCTTCCCACAATGCATCTGGGTCCATCTCCACGTGTCCCACCTCTGGATACAACGGGACAACCTGGAACATTCACGGGGAATAATCTGGCTTTAATGTGGCGGAAAAATAGGTTTATGCAAAAATCTGCAAAATACTTGAAATACTTCATAACCGTTCTACATTTGCAGGGCATTTTGTTAGTGTGTTAAATAATAAACACACTAACAACTCAGGTCAGAGGATCTGTTGGCAGTAGGTTATGCCACAGTAACAAATTTTGCTCGGACAATAAATTGCTCCAGAAATTGTTGCGATAAACAATAACATTGTTGTTTTTAGACCATTTTCAAGTAATATAATGGTAGTGACATAATAATACAAATTCGCCCTCTCAAAAGACCAATAAAGTTTAATTTTGTAAAAGAATGCTTATATTGAAACTAGAATATGTTTTAAATGACCAAAAATTAATAGGTAGATAAAAAATAATAAACAAAATGACCACAATTAAAACTGAAATAAAGCCCCCACACTACCGTAACCATAGATAAAATGGATTATGAAGATTCTGTAAATAAAATTGTCCTCCCAAATATATTAATCATCAGAGTGGAAATAAAGAACTCATTCTAATTTATCATGCAATTAATTATTCAATTATTTATTGCGACAGGCTTAGTTAATAGAGCAACTATTAGTCAACCACTCCACAAATCTGGACTTTTTTGTTGAGAGAATTGTTGTTGAAAAAAGCCAAAAGTATGTTCAGGTTGGCCACATGAGATGAAAAATCAACCACTTGGCCAAAATTTTGAATGATAAGTGTAAGAAAACAAACACTCTAGAAAGGCAACAACTAGTGCTGGACAATAAACGTATCACGTAAAAAACATATCACAGTGTAAGCATTTCACATCAGTGTGAGTTTCACACTCAGTTTCAGGCACTCGACAACTTGCTGCTAGGTAACTAAGAAACAAGTTAGTTAGTTCATAGCATCAACTTTTCTTGGCCAGCCCTGAGAGGTTGAGTGGTTAAAGCATTTCCTCTGCCTACATCCCCCCAGGACGCTGGGCGGTTCTGGCCCTGAGTTCAGATCCATCATTTCTGGATCCGAATTCTGTCCTATCTTGATCAAGTGTCTGGTGTGATATTGCTTTTCTGTCCAGCTCTAGCAACAACCCAGCCAAAGCTAGAGTGAAAAGGTTTAGATCAGTGTTTCCCAACCCTGGTCCTCAAGGCACACTGCCCTGCATGTTTTAGGTATTTCTTTGCTTCAGTCCAGTAGATTTCAACTGATGACTGATTAACAGGTGTTTGTTGAACGAATCAGGCACATTAAAGAACCCTCTAAAACATGTAGGACAGTGTGCCTTGAGGACCAGGGTTGGGAAACATTGGTTTAGATCACAGTATGTGTTAGAATGGCCCAGTCAAAGTCTAGATCCAGATGCTCTCCATCCAATCTGACAGAGCTTGAGCTATTTTGCAAAGAAGAATGGACAAACATCTCAGTTTGTTATCAGCTAGTAGCCTACTTTCTGTTACTGTACCACATACAATCCTATTTAAAGGTTTACACCCCTATGAAGATAGCGGGTAAAAGCTGAAGAATCTATTAGATGTAAATAGAAAACCTTGCTGGTGCATGATCCTCGGATCCTCGCTTCCTTGTCATACACATGACATCTGATTGACGTTGTACCGACGTCCACCGACAGGATAAAGCTTTCCTTCGTCAAGCCGTTTCTCCGACTGCCCATCATTGTAAACATCAGATGAGTTTACAAAAAGAAAAACCTAATTAGGTGTATCGAGTGTTTCTCAGAGGAATCCCGGGTCCTCCATGGTCGGCTCCCATCGGCTCTG
This sequence comes from Brachyrhaphis roseni, assembly GCA_903066815.1. NCBI lineage: Eukaryota > Metazoa > Chordata > Actinopteri > Cyprinodontiformes > Poeciliidae > Brachyrhaphis > Brachyrhaphis roseni. The sequence goes on from CAEFZY010076070.1 coordinate 17,734, forward strand.
TTTTGAGTCTGGGCGGATGGTGGGACTGTAACTCGAACCCTGGACTTTGGTTTCTTTGGACGTCCAGTTCCAGTCCAACCTGCTCAGAAACAAACACAGTGCGGCAGATTATATTTCCGGGCAAACAAAGCTACAATCTGCTCTAATAACATACCGACATCCTGGGAATCTGTGAGAAAAGCTAACACGATTACGTATCCGGGGAGTCTCTACAGACTGGGTGGTGAATACATAGGGAAACTGTTGGATTACACTCAAGCTAAAGCTACATGGCTAACTGTTAGAAATAGACATTTAAATGATTATTAGTTTAAAATGAGACTGTTATAAACCACTACATGCTACAAAGATAGAGTTTACAACGTCGACGGTTGTCATTAAAGGAGGAATTCACAAACTGTTTAGTTGTAGTTTTCGCGTACGCACCTGAACACCGCGCTCTCTCTGCCGGCATCCGTAGATTAGTGCAACACATGCGCAGTGCGTAGCATACGCTTTACTTGCGTCTGACCCACACGTGTGTTTTTCTGTCTACGCTTCCTGTTGGAGCATAACATGGCAAAGAAACAAGTAAGAATGGTATTTATGTTCATATTAACTGCTGCCGGCGGTGTTTGTAGACAACGTAAGTTAACCGTTGTAAGTAAACCGTCAAGCTAACACGTTAGCTTGTTATTTAGCAGCTTAGCTTAACAAAACATGGAACCTCTGCGTGAAAGCACTATTTTAGAAATTAGAATTTCGTAACAAGTTGAATGTATTTTTTAGTGGCGATAAATTTATTAACTCTATTATTACTACCGTTCTGTTACTTATAGACCTGTACGTTTTTTAGTCACTTTCTGAGACTGTATCTATAAATGGAAGTATATTAAACGTGTTAGCAAAATATTATCAAACTTGGAACAAATTGCCATACAGATCTCTGTTGGTGACATGCCTTATATTATTCCAGATTTATATGCATACATAAAATAAATACTTTTGTGAAGTTTTTTTTTTTTTTTTTTTTTTTTTTTTTTAGCTTCCTCAGTTTTCAAACTCTGAAAAAAAAGGAGAATATTGTTTTGTGGGATCCAGGAGATGTTGAAGAAATCCCAAATTTTTCTGAGGTAGCAGCAAAAAAAGATATTTAGTCAGACATTAATCCAAAACTTAGAAAACAGATGCAGTTAAGTTACAAATGAAAGACCTGATAATTGTGACCAGGAGGAAACAGTGGAGCTTGTGCTGTTAAGCTGGTAAGTATGTGCAGGTTCCTAACACTGATCTCTGGAGGGATGGCCTTTTTTCAGTGTTGAAAATTTACCCAAAATTTTAATACGGTCCAGTTTGTAGAAAAAATTAAGGATTATCTGATAGTTTAGAGTGCAGAGTCAAAAGTCTACCCACCTTCAAGACAAGAAGTTGGCAAAAATCATTTTCTCAACATTTGTAAATCAAGTCATGAACATTCCCATCACCTGTCTGCAAATCCATCAAAATACACAGAATCCTGACATTAATTGTATTTTTTTATGCTTCTGGTGAGTGAACTTACCGCTTTCAAATGCTAGATTTAAAGACATCAACATGCACATTTATAAAACCCGATTTTACTGACAAACAGCCAGCAATGCAGACCTGTAAGTTTCTTGTTTTTGTTTTTTTTTCTTTGTTTTTCTCAGAATAAGAGACATAAAAAAAGCCAAAACCACAACCTAAAGGAAGAGAACACACACAATAATGGTAGGTTATTTTATCTTAATGATTTACATAAAATATACTCACGTCTTTTCATTTGCATGATGATAATAAAAATCATTTCATTGCACCAGATGGGCAGCCAGAAGAGAACACAGAAGTGGAGATGCGACAGGAGGAGAGTGGAGACGAACAAGGTACTGTGACTCATAACATGTAACTCTGAGAGGTATTACATGCCGGATCAGAGATGTTTGTCACAGTACACACAATTCAGTCTCGACACAATATCAATAATAATAATAATAATAGCTTTATTAATAAGGACAAATAGCATAGGGTTCATTTATTTAAATACAAATAAGTTGATTAAGAACAAAATGGCAACATTTTTAGGGCAACACCTACTGTACAGCAGTTTTTGAGAAGTCTAATGCAAGGTTCTTTTTTTTTTTTTTAAAGATCTTGAGATGGACATCAAGGTAAAAAGAAATGTTCCCACGGTAACAGTGTCTTGGGAGAAGAAGGATGCAGAAGGAGAAGAAGACAAGACAGAGAGGACAGGTGCTGGTCAGGGTTGTTTCCATGGTGATGCTGTGAGCTCTTAATTCTGGCTCAGTTTTACTGATCAGAAGTTTGCGACTGATTTAAAAATGTCTGGTTACAGTAAAGGTTTGACCTGCTGGTTTCTCATCAGGAAGTGATATCAAAAAACACTGGAGCACCTTCACAAGCATAACCATAACCATAGGAAGTGGGAGGGGCTTGCTTAGAAACTTTTTATAGAGAAAGTTTCTAATAACAGAAAAGAGTCAAAAGATTTGTCATTAATAACCTTTAAAAAAAAGTTGCTAAAAAAATCATTAAGTTGGCAACAATGCACTAAACCTCATTTCCTCACTTAGCCACACCCTCAGTGTCTCTTGGCTCCTCCCACTTTGGTGGGTTTTGCTTTCACAAGCTTCTGTGCTTTGTCTAATTTCATTTTAAAAACTCTTCCCAGATACTTAAAAAATGTAACGTGAATTTCTTCTGTCAGTAACAGGGTTCTCTCTTAAGAGTGTTGCTGTCAGTAAAACGTAGCAGCGCTTGTGTAGGATGAATTTAGTTTCTAGTGAATGATTTCATTTCTGAGTTAAAGGCCAGTCCAGGTGAAATCATTTGATTCTTGTTACTGGGGGTTTAGAACAGTAAAATAATTGGAGGAATCGTAGCTCAGTAATGAATTAATGTGATTAATTCATTAATCACATTAATGAATTAATCATTAATGATTAATTAATGATTAATCATTAATTAATGATTAATTAATGTGATTAATGAATTAATGTGATTAATTCATTAATCACATTAATTCATTAATTCATGAATGTGATTAATTCATGAATTAATCACATTAATGAATTAATGTGATTAATTCATTAATCACATTAATTCATTAATGTGATTAATGTGTATTTTTCTAAAGATACATTTTATTTCTTAGGCTGTGACTGTTTCTGTTTTAACAGCTGTCATTGAAGAATAAAGTTTTCTTTAATGTGTTGGTTGCTGATTGTCTGAATTTGTGTCTTACAGTAAATAGAAAACGGAAAGCAGACGCTGCCTCCGATTCTTCCCTGTCAAAGAAAACCAAACCGACCAACGACAGTATGAACTCATTCTGTGGTGGACACCCAAACGCCAGCTTCTTTCAGTAAACAGCGCTTCACACGTTTTCCTCCGTTGCAGGTCTTTGTCTTTACGTTGGCAACCTGAACTTCACCAAAACATCGGAGGAAATCAGAAGCTCTCTGGCAAAGTGCTTCATGACGCAAAGTCTGCTGTTTCAGCACATCCGGTTGGGACATTCCAAGTGAGTTTGTTTAGATGTTTACGGTTGAAGATTTTTTCTTTTCAGAGCTGCTGATGCATGAAACGGTTAATAAAACAAACAACTTTCTGTTCCTGTAGGAGGCATGCGTTTGTAGATATGGCCTCAGATATGGACCTGAAGAAAGCTTTGGCTCTGAATGGAGAGGAAATCCTCGATAAGCCCATGAAGATGGCGAAAGCCAAAGTTAAAAGCAACGACCAGGGCAAGTCAAAAGTGCCACCTGTGGATAAGAAAGGTAAAGTTGTACAGCGGACCCTAGGTATTCGAGGGAGTGAGTGTCTACAGCTCAAGACACCCTCTAAAAACACTTATAACTGCCTATTTGCAAATGTCAGCCAATGCTGTGTCAAGTAGCATTATGGCTAAATATTTCAGCTTCCCAAGCTGCATATTTTGAGTTCTGTTCCACAGAAAAATGGACTAATAATCAGTAGTCCACAGTATGTACTGACCTGTAGAAATGATATCAGAATCTATTCTAAGAACACTGAACCTCACGCCCAGGGAAAATAAATTTTTTATTAAAAATACTATTGAGAACTTGATAATATTTAATTATTTATCTGTACAAACCAGTGGCACCAGCATTCTGCATGCAGTCAACAGTTTCTCAAAACAGCTTAATAAAATGAGCTGCAACAATGTAAATGCTAAGTTATTGCAGGTTTTGATAAATTGAAATTGGAAACTGTTTTAATTCAGTCAGCGACTTTTAAGCGGAATGTTCAGTCTGTGTGATTCTCAAAAGAGAAAAAGCAAAATGATTCACTTCAAGTGTTACCATGTTTTGTTAGACTAAATATGGTAACATTCAAAAGTTTTTTGTTTTAAACTAAAAAATTATATATAACTTTTAACATTTTTTCTGAAAAATCTGCAACAATGTCGCCTATATTTTAGTTTATCAGAAGACATTAAGAATACGTAACAATATTCACTCACAGTAAACCCAGGGGATCCGTGTTTCCTGCGTTAGCCTCTGCATCTCCGCCATTTTTCATTTCACCGTCACAAACTTCTCTATCCCTCCTCCTCCGTCTGCTCTGCGCTCTGCAAATAGAAACAGACTCTGCTTTTAGAGTTGCAGTCAAATTTCAAATTCAAGTGGTTTTTACATTAATAAAACAATATTCATATAAAAATTTTGCATTTGGTTTATCAAAAATGTGCATAACAGTGGTGTTTGATGAATTTTGTAATGCTGGAAGTGGCACTGCAGATGTTTTTTAACCATAAAGTGCTTTTTAAGAAAAAACAAACAAAAAAAGGTGTTAAATGTGGAAGTACATTGAACAAAATGAATGAAACATAAATGAGCCTGATGGAAAATTATACAAAAGCCATATTTATTCACAGATTGTAACATTTTGAGTTTAATTCGAGTTCAACTTTTGGTCAGTTGATGAACTTTTGCTCCTGTTTCTTCTTTTGGCTTTTTGAAGGTCAGCTAAGAACCCAGTCATGATCTTCCAGCATGAAATGGGGGAAAACTTGTCATCTTTTCCCTGGTCTTCCGGTTTTAAACAGTTTTGTACATGCGAATGATTGAGTATTTGATGTTTTTGTTTTGTCAGCGAAAGACAAGCGGTGCTTGTTTCTGAAGAACGTCCCATACGACGCAACTGAAGAAGACATCCGAAAGGTTTTCCACAAAGCCGTCTCTGTTCGCTTTCCCGGCGGAGCCAAAAGTCCGACTCATGGGTGAGTTTGGACTTTTTAATGTTTCTCCCTGCTACAGTTGAAACCAAAAGGTTGAATTGTTCAAGACGGGTAACTAGGGGTGGGCAATATGGACTTTACGTTTCATCACAATGTCTCTTTATTCAGTGTTTAGATAAAAAGACACATGCATCCTTTATTTACTCACTCTAAAAGTTAAATTAGAAGAACTTCTCTTGTTTTAGGTCAGTTAGATTACTTCTATTTACTAAATGTCACAGTAATAGAATACAGTTGTGATAATAAAATTATGATAATTTCTTTCTTTTTTAGGTAGCTGTATGGCTGTGACTGCATGACAGCATTCATAACGCCACAAACACAAGTATTCTTGAAAAAAACAATCCTATTTAAAACAGGCTTTTTGAGGACACCACTTAACTAAAGAAGTGTGATTTATATCACTAAACTCCACACAATAACTACATCAATATTTATTGACACTGTCGTTGAACAAAAACTGGTGAAAATAGTAAAGCACCAGTTCCTATAATACCGTCAGTTTTTGTTTCTTAACATCTTTAATTCGAACTTATCAATACAACAATAAGTCAAAACAGTCTGATAAAAGCCCAGCAGGTAACTCACTGCAAAGAAGTGCTGAAATAGAAAAACAAATCAATATAAATGGAATAAAAGAACATCTAAAGCAGAAGTGCAAATATTTTAATGGCTGAACATCTCAAACTGAACATTTCCTGGCTAAATGTATTATGGACCGGCCTCCATCATAGAACTTTATGTGCAATGTGTTTTTTAGTTGCATTATGTTTTTTAGGCTTTCAGTTCAATAGGAATGTGACCAAGTACAGAGGAAATGTATGTAGACTTCTGATTTTAATTCTCTAACAGGTTTTTGATCTTATTTAACTTCGGACAGTAGCTGCATTTCCATACAAATGTGTGCAAAACTATGTCAATATCTTGCTAATGTCGGAAAAACACAATTCACAATCGTGGCGTTTCCATTAAATAAGAAACAAAGTTAAAATGAGCCACTTTGTGCACCATCATCCTCCAACTACTTCCTGGTGTCATCTTCTGTGTGGTTTCCACCAGTAGTAGCATCCGGTTGTTGATCATGTAGTGCAAAATTGTTTTTTCCATTACAGTTTTGTGAAATAAACCAGTTTTGATCCAGCCACCCCCCACCCCCCCATCAACCCCCTACATCATTCTTTCACCAAAACCTTTTATTAAAAACCAAGATTCTTTTTTTAATTAGTGTTTCTATTAAGCAAATACATTTTAAAAATGTCAAATTATGTAGGTATATGGTCAATAGAAATGCAGATAGTGAGGGGGAAAAACGCATCATCCGTCTTTTTATTGATCTTTTATTAGGAAAGCATTTCTCACAGATTTCTCATCTAATGGACATTTTTTTTTATCAGCATTGCCTTTGTGGAGTTTAAAAACAAAGCGACTGCTGAGGAAATGCTTAAGAAAAAACAAAAAGCTCAGATTAAAGGCCGGGACCTGATCATAGATCGTGTACAACAAAGAGAGGCCGCTAAATCCAAAGCCAGCGGTAAAAAATCGAAGGGTAAGACGATCTCATCATCAAATAAAGTCTGTTAGCCGCCTGACATTATTAAAAATGATTAAAGAGATCCTCTTAATTCCAACAGCTCCAGCTCCTCCAAATAACATCTTATTCGTAAGCCGTCTGCCTGAAAAAGCAAAAGAAAGCCACCTGAAGTCCACCTTTAAAAAAGCTGTCAGTGTGAGGATTGTCACACGGCCAGGAGTCACTGCAGGGAAAGATGAAAGAAAACGGTAACCCAACGCTTTCTCCACTCTTTATGGAACAGATTCCCTTCAGGACCCTCACCAGCATTTGCAATTCTCTGCAGGTTTGCCTTTGTCGAGTTTGCAACCGTGGCCAACGCTGAAAAAGCGCTGCAGTTGTCCAAAACTGTCAAGATCTGCAACCAAAAGGTCAAAGTTGAAAGGAGTCGCTGCGGTGTGGAGCCTGAGAAAATTGAAGGTACTTTAAAGATTTCTTCATCAGTTGAAAGTGCCACGCTCTCCAGAAGTGTATAAGTGAGCGGTTTTGTGTTTAGGTGAGCTGAAAACACTGTTTGTTGCCGGCCTGGCTGAGGCGACAACCGCAGAAACTCTTCAGAGCGCTTTCGACGGAGCCGCCAGCGCAAGAGTCGCCGTTGATAAGAACACCGGAGCTTCAAAACGGTTGGTGTCGCGTGGTTTTATCAGTGGATTGTGTTAGCATTTTATATAAGAAAACCCATCTTTTTCTGATTACTCTGCTTTTTGCTACTTTACTATTTTTCCTCCAGGTTTGGATTTGTGGAATTTGACAGTGAGGAAAACTGTAAAGCTGCCAAAGACAGCATGGAGGACTGTGAGATCGACGGCAGCAGGGTCACTGTAATTTACGCCACACCAAAGGGTGAAAGTTCATCTGGGCCCGATGGGGGGGCGTCACCTGGCACACACAGCAGGAAACACAAAGGTATACGGGACGGCATCACTGTGAACCAAACAAAGAAGGGCTGGAACTAAACCTTGTTTTACTAATCGATTTATTCTGGTAATTTTATTGGCTAAAATGCAACAACAGCGTTCCTTCAGTGAATGCTTCATCATTTGTAACAAAGGAAGCATCTGCAGTAAAACAAATCCTTCCAACATCTATATGTGAAAAGCTCAGGCCTTTCTGCTGGACTGATCTGGTGATTCATTCTTTGGTTAACAGATTAATAATTGGACAGCAAAAGGTGCTTCATAAGAATTTTTGTTTTTACAGAATTTGAACCTAATACTATGCAATGATCTTTGTATTGGACAAAAAAATTTGTCCAATTTTATTTTTGAGCTGAATCCAAGCTTCTTCATCAGTTCAGCAAAGAAGCTTTGTTTGTTTATTAAGAGACCAAACAAAGTGTAAAAGTAATTTTTTTTTAAATGTGTTCTTTAAAGAAGATGATTTGCTTCTCTTTTTTTTTTTTAGGTAAATGACATGGATCTGGAACCCGCCACCAAGCTGCTGAAGAAGTGAATACTACAGTTTAACTTGTGGAAGACTTTTCTGCTGACGTTTCTTTGTTTCAGTTTGTAAAATCTTTAAGCTTCTTTCAGTACAACTGTAACATATTTTTAAACAGATCTTGTAAATCATGTTTTGGATTGTAAAACATTCACTGTTCATTTATTAAAAGTTTGCCAATGAAAACATTGTCAGATGATAAAGTTTTCTACTGTTGATAAACTTATTTAAAACCCAACCTGGTGTTTTTGGTGTTTGTTAAATATTAAAAAGTCCAGCATGTAAATAAAGTCTCCTAACGAAGCAATGACCTTCTTGTCCTTTTGACTATTTAAATACAAATAATTGATTATTTTCTATTACATTTATAGCTTCTAGAATATTCATGAATAGAAGCTCAACGCTGTTTCTCCATGTTTGGTTCTGGTTCTGGAGATGCAGAGCAGAACCAGAAGACCTGAGAGATCTGGACAGTTGAACAACAGCAGATCTTTAATGTGTTGTGCTAAACCGTTCAGTGATTTATAAACCAGCAGTATTTTAAAGTGTAATGACTCTAGAACTGGGTGATGTGCTCTATCTTCCTGGTTTTAAGTTTTAGTTGCAGCTGCCTGATTGCTTCTTTTAATATAAATTTTTTTAGGCAGACCTGTGAAGACATTGCTGCAGTAATCAATGTGACCAAAGATAAATGCGTATTGAGACCAATTCCCCAGACTTGTCAAGTCTTTGGCAGAAAGAGTTAGAGATACAAGAAAAACATACAGTCATGCAAATGGAGTTAATCAAGGTTGTTTTAATGTGCCATGCGATTAATTACTGCGACAGGCTTTTATGCATGAGGCTGAATGGCCCCAATCTAGAACCGTCTACAGGTGCTTATAGTGGAGCGGCTCAGTGTTGGAGCCAATGACTACATCAGTGCAGCTACACCTGTTCCATGCTGCACCATGTTGGAAAGAGAAGACAGCATTTTAGGTAGATTAAACAATGTGACCCCCATGCATAAATAAAATGTGACCCCCAATCAAAGTTGTTTAATTTAATGTCAATACAAAGAATCTCCTGTCTCATTATCATTCAGTAGTTCACTAATAGGCTTATGCTGAGCATTACTAGATCATAGATGTGGCAAAGTGTCTGTGGCACCAAAGAACGGAAGCTACACTTATAACACCTTACAATGACTTATATCAAGATAACAATTCAACATTAATATTAAAATGTTAACATATGTTATAATTATATATATTAATATATTTTTTTGCCTTGTAAGAGTGATTTGTAACTGAACTATTTACTACAATACAGGGTGCCCTGCATGAATCTTTTACTATTTAGCAGGTGCAAATTTGCAACTTCTGTAGTCCAATTTCTGTCACGCACCGGCGCGTGCATTCGTCAATGAGCCTTCGTCAATGGAAGTCATGGAAACGACGTTTAGCGTCGGCAACCCTATAAATGACGCCGACCTTCTGAATTCTTTCCCTTTGCTACGGGACTTTTGAAGGAGACGCCTGAAGGAGACTAACGCCTCGGAAGGTTTGAACCTGTTGACAAGTCTACATTGCAAAACTTGCTGAAAAAGCTCTTGCTGAAATACGCACTTGCTGAAGAAGCGAAAAACCCGCGAACGATGGATCCTGGCCAGGAGAAGGACCAGCAGGGTGATCAGCTGGAAGGTTAATATCATTCTTCTATTATTTTTAATAAACAAAAACAAGTTATTACTAAAATAATAATGAATTGTTTAGTTTATTTTGTGTTTGTGTGCGTTTTTATAAAGAAATACCGCCTGCTGAACAAAAAAAGACAAGTAGCAATCTTGCTAGCATAGATCTTTGTTAACTAATGAGCCTGTTTCTTGACTCAACTTCCAGGAAATGTCAGAAATGTTAAACTGTGGTGTAGTGATTTAAGAAATATATGTATTTTAGCTAGTTATACTCAAATTAGTTGAATTAATGTCAAATTTTTGAAACATTTGCTTGTTCGTGACCGTTATTTTTTTGAAAAATGCCCTGGTAAACACTAAGTTTCCATGGATACGCTAAATAAAATACATTAGCCATTTAATGTTATTTTAAAAAAAAATTATTTAACAACATGTAATTTCCCCTTTGATAGCCTGTAATTTAATTGTTTAGTTTTGTTATTTTCTTAAGAAAGGAACATGTAGACTTGTTTTGTTTTTTATTTAGCGTATACTAAAATCTGCAAATTGGTTGAAACGAAGGTGCTTTTCTGAGAGTATCAGATTTAATAACTTTGCATCCAATGTTTTATTAACGCTAGTGTTTGAGAATAACTGTTATGGTGATTTGAAAAGAAAGGGGGAAAAAAACAGATTTCTGTTCAGTTGTTGGAAAATTAGCTTGTTTTTGACCGTTATGTTTTGAAAAAGGCCATAATACACACTTGGTATCCATGGATACGCTGAATGAAATTCATTAAATATTTAATATTATTTTAAAAAGCACTTTTAGGGCGCGCTGTGGTGGCGTAGGGGATAGCGCAACCCACTTTTGGAGGCCTTGAGTCCTCGACGTGGCCGTCGCGGGTTCGACTCCCGGACCCTGCGGCATTTGCTGCATGTCTTGCCCCCTTCCTGTCAGCCTACTATATAAAAAAGACACTAGAGCCCACAAAAAGCCCCCTGGTGGGGTTTAAAAAAAAAAAGTACTTTTAAAAAATGTATTTTTCCTATGACAGTCTATGATTTAATTGTTTAGTTTTACTGTTTTTTCAAGATGGGGACATGTTGATCTGGTTTTTTTTTTTCTTCATTTTTTAACATAGCCAGGAATTCTAACATAGGTGAATTGATTTGAAAAACCTAAAACGGTGTTATTTAATCTAAGAGTATCAGGTTTGATGACTTTGTAGTTCAATACTTCGAAATTTTGTTGACTTCTTTGAAATATAGCTTAATAGGTCTCTTTTGCATTTGTGGGATGAAACAAATTTGTGAGTTAATTTAAATAGTTTTGTGACTTATGTATTAGCTTATTGAAATTTGTGGATAAATGTCTGGGATGTAAGCACTAGTCTTTGAGAATAATTGTTATGCTGGTGTTTTTTTTTTTTTTTTTTTTAAAGCAACAAAAAAAAAAAAAACGGAAAAACTAGCTTGTTCTTGAACGTTTTTTTTTTTTTTTAAATGCCCTGACAAAACATATTTGGTTTCCATGGCAATGACATCAGACTTGTAGAGGTTTATTGGGACACTCAAAGATGCTTTAGATAAAATCAGTAGTTTCCACTGTTCACACACTGATGATGATAAGCTAGTGGATTGTAGCCACAGCTGTGATCAGCTTTCAAATATCAGCTTTCCTGCTGATATTTTACAACACCAGCAGGAAAGGTGGGAGAAGTGTTTTGACCAAGGACATACCACTGATACCACCTTAATAAGCATTATATGTGTGCGTGTGTGTCGTAGTGATCATCAATCAAAGCTGATTTTCAAATGCAAAACAATTATTTCTTTGTGAAAATCAGCTTTTATGACTTTGGTGTCCAATTCTTTGCAAACTGGATGGTTCTTTGTTCATTTTTTTGAAAAATGCCCAAACATAGTTCGTTTCCATGGATACATTGGGAAAATTATATAAAATGACTTCAATAAAGAGTTAAGAAAGACAACTTTTCAAACATGTACCTCCTGTAATATTCCAAAATTATTTAGTTTATCTCTTTTAGATCTAATTTTAGAAATGTCACAAATGCTTACGGGGTTTATCTTATTTTGTTTTCAGATTATTATTTGAGTTGGTTAAAATCAGCTTTGATAATTTTGGTGTTCAGTTTTTGGAAATTCAGACTCTTTGTTTAGGAAGGTATAATTAGTATTTTTGGGCTGCAACATATTTGTGAGTTAATTGAATTTGTATTGTGATTTATATGTTAGTTATTTGACATTTTGGGAAATGTCAGTAAAGCTGACTGTAGTTGTTTTGGTTTGAAAGAAGTTTTGGAACCAGCTTTATGAAAATGTGGTATATGTAGTCTCCATGGATACATTGATTAAATAACAACACACAACTTTATTCTTAGAAAAAATCTTTAAAGAACAATCAATGTGTGCCTGTTGATTTCACAAAGTAACTACATTATTTATTGTAATTACTCAAGACCAGAAAAACAGTGTTTTGTTCCATTGCATTTTAGTGATGCATCATTCGGTAAATCATGACACTTTTAATATTATTCAAAATGTCAGATCTTTGGAATAAGAAGTCAGTGCCTGTTCCAGGTTTCAGAAAATGCCTCAAAAACACATTTGGTCTCCTTGGATATGTTGCTTGAAATAAAACCTTAATACTTAAAGTTTAGAAAAGGTTTTAGATGTATATTTCTATTTACAGATATTTTAGATATACACTTCTCCTTTGAATAAACTAATTAGTTTAGTTTATATTTTTATTATTCTTCATTTTTATTTTTCTAAGAAATAGGAGTTTTGCATAATTAGTGGTTTACGAAATGCTGTGTAGGTCCTTTGCATAGTTGGAGCTGTAATATATTTTCACGCTGATTAAGTTTTCAGAAAGAGACAGCAATGTTAATAGTGGTGTGGTGATTGGAAAACTTATTATTTTAGTTTGAGAGAATTACTTTTAGAGAATCCATTTTGTCTCCATGGAGAGAGTAATATTGACAGAATTCAAATTCAAAAATACTTTATTAATCCCAAAGGGAAATTAAATGTTGTTGTAACTCATTAATTAAGCTTCTTCAAAGAGTTATTGTACGCTAATGGCTGTTGGCAGGAAAGATCTTCACTCAGAGGCTTCTTTCTTTGCTTCTTTCTAAATCAGATAAACAGTTTTATTTTTGTAGGAGCCCCTTTTTACTGGAAACGTGGGAAAGGCCACTTATGTCAACTTGTTTATTTAGATCCCCTGTCTTTAGAGTCTGACTTTTACAGATGTACATTTCTGCTGTTGGCTATATATAGGAGTATATGGGTATTTATTCATACTGTAGGATTTACTGATGGGGTGTCAGAGTAGCTGTGGTTGTTATTCTGAAAATTTGTGGAGCTCAGGGGAATTTAATTTAATTAACTACAGTTAACATTTTAGTCATTTAAAAATGCTAATGGAAACATATTAATTATTTTTCAATTATCTTTTAGTATTAAAGTTATGTAAGCTGTAATTTAAGTTTAATAGTAATGAATGGCTCATGTATCTTGTTTTGGCTATTAAGATAAAACTTACCTGTTCAGCAGCTTCAAAGATTTGTGAGAGTTATAGGAGGGTAAACTGAGTAACTTGTTGCAGTATTTTATTTATAGTACAATGTAAGATTAAAGGTATTTTATTAGCTTTGAAAAAGTCCTCAACACAGCACATACTTCTTTAATTTATATTTAGACATTCTCTAACCTGGGTATTTTGGTATTTCAGTGTTTTCTTTAAACATTGCTTTGGATTTTTCGAAGGTCTTGATACTGAACTATAGTTTTTTCTTGTTTTCCTTCACAGCTCATAGTGTAGCGCTTCCAGCAGATGGATCCCCAATGTTGAAGAACGATGGTAAGGAACTTGGTAAGGTGCGGTCAAATGTTTTCCCAGAAACCATGTCAGACACCATAGTTTCTGGAGATCATGGAGAGGAGTCGAGGTGTAGTTCACCTCCGCAGTCGGTTGACTGTGCTACCAGCTCCAGTGGTAGCTTCAGTCTAGATGACTATTTTAGAAGTTCCAGTGGTAGCTGTATTAGCAGCTCCAGTGGTAGCTTCAGTCTAGATTACTATTTTAGAAGTTCCAGTGGTAGCTGTATTAGCAGCTCCAGTGGTAGCTTTACTACCAGCTACAGTGGTAGTTCTACTCCCATCTCCAGTGAAGATGAGGTAGATAATGAGTGTACTAACAGTTCCAGTAGTATCAGTACTACCAGTTGCAGTCCAACAGTGGACCGTCCTTACGCTGAGCTCGAGAGGGCTCAGAAGCTTCAAGAAGGCATTTCTCAATTGATCTCACTTGAATCCACACGTGGACTTGACGAGCGGGAAGAGCCCATTTTGAGTCCAGATGACTCCAGACCTATTGGTATCTCGCAACGTCATCAGGTAGGTTTGGTAGGGGATGTGACTCGTGTGACCTGCAGAAACAGAAAGAGGACAAAGGACAGTGACTCTGAAGAGGAGCCCCCTGCCAAGAAGACTAGGGACACTGTTGCTGAAGAGGAGCTCTCCTCCAAGAGGACCAGAGACAGTGATGATGCTGAAGAGGAGCCCCCAGCCAAGAGGACTAGGGACACCATTGTTGAAGAGGAGCTCTCTTCCAAGAGGACCAGGGACAATGATGATGCTGAAGAGGAACCCCCAGCCAAGAGGACTAGGGAGAGTGATGATGCTGAAGAGGAGCCCTCTGCCAAAAGCACCAGGGAGAATCAACCTAGAGATGAGCTCCCCTCCAAGAGGACCAGGGACAGTGGTGCTGAAGAGGAGATCCCTGCCAAGAGGTCCAGGAACAGCGATGATGAAGAGGAACCTGTTCTCAGTCCCTCCACAAATACGTCATGTGAGGATCCCGTTCTGTCATCCCCTGACCTCAGTCCCTCGTCCATGCCATTCTGGGTGGATCCCATTTTTTCACCCATCAGTCTTTCACCTAAGAGTGCATGTGAGGATCCCATTCTGTCCTCCCCTGTCTTCAGTCCCTCACCAAGATTGCCATGTGAAGGTCCCGTATTGTCAATTCATGCCATTAGTCCCCCAATCAATGAAGATCGTGTTTTGTCATCCCCTGTCCTCAGTTGTCCACGAAGGACAGTGTGTGAGGATCCCATTGTGTCTTCCCCTGTCGGTAGTCCTTCACCATCAACATACTGCAGAATTCCAAGTTCGTCATTCCCTTGCATATGTGCCTGGATGAAGTCTCATATGGACAAAGAAGAGGAACCAGTACCTTCAACATCTGGAATTGGATCTGACAGAACTAGAGGAAGAGTGAGTTCCAGACAAGTGTGGTTTAGACCTGTTTACAACTTCTCAAGTGATGACTCTGATTAGATTGGGATCTTGAAAAACTGAAGACCTACCTGAGAAGTCCCATTAGGATACCATAATTTCTCTGTTGTTTTTGTTAAAGCCAATGGCTTTCTAGCAGGACCAAGGATGCCTGAGGTAGCGTCTTGCACCGGGACTTTTCTTTATCCCGCTGCTAGATTTTTTATTTTAGGTGTTAAGGATTCTAGCAGGACCAAGGATGCCTTAGGTAGCGTCTTGCACCGGGGCTTTTCTTTATCCCGCTGCTAGATTTATTATTGTAGATGTTAAGCATTCTAGCAGGACCGAGGATGCCTTAGGTAGCGTCTTGCGCCGGGGCTTTTCTTTATCCCGCTGCTGGATTTTTCATTTTAGGTGTTAAGGATTCTAGCAGGACCGAGGATGCCTTAGGTAGCGTCTTGCGCCGGGGCTTTTCTTTATCCCGCTGCTAGATTTTTCATTTTAGATGCTAAGAATTCTGGCTGAACAGACAATGCTGACTTTTTTGCTATCAATCAATGAATGAAGAAATGCTGGAGGAGGCTAATTTAAATTTCTGAGGAACAAGACAATACTGCTGAACAAAAAACACTAAAGGGAGTCGGACGTGGCTGGTGCATAAAAGATAAAT
This sequence comes from Brachyrhaphis roseni, assembly GCA_903066815.1. Classification (NCBI taxonomy): domain Eukaryota; kingdom Metazoa; phylum Chordata; class Actinopteri; order Cyprinodontiformes; family Poeciliidae; genus Brachyrhaphis; species Brachyrhaphis roseni. The sequence goes on from CAEFZY010076070.1 coordinate 33,656, forward strand.
GCTAAAAGGAATAAGACAACGCTACAGGATTAATACTAAACCTAAAACAATCTTGCTGCTTAAAAATCAAACCTAAAAACTATTAAGAGAACTCGGCTTGGAACACTGGAGTCAATACAACTGAGACAACACTGCTGCAAATTTAAGACATGAAAAAACACAAATGGAGACACATTATAATCGGTTGAGCTGTGGTATAAACGTATTGAAACAGCGGTTTTAAAGTTAGAAACCTTTCTGGTCTGGACATTATAACATCCACAGGGAGTGAGGTGTTTTTACATATGAAATAACAACTGCAGGGACAATAACCAACAGGAGTTAATTCAAATGTTCAAAGATGACAAGAGGAAGAGAGAAGTGGGCAAGTTCTTTAGATCCCGGAAATGAACTGTTGATCCACGGATCAATCATTTGGTGGCTGGATTCCGAAATCTTCAAGTCCACATGTTAAAATGTCGTTGAACTCAGGTGATAATGGTGTTAAATATAGGCAATGCTGCTGGGTGTCAAACCTAAAATCTCTTAGGACTGAGAAGAGACAACGCTTTTCGGGACAAATTCATCTCTCTTAGGATGGAGACAACGCTTCTGCGGACAAATAAAATCTTTCAAGTAGTGGGAAATCTAAATCTTTTAGGACTAATATGATGCCATGGTGGACAAATTAAAATGTAGAGGAATTAAAACAACCCCGTGGAGTACAAATTAAAATCTTTAAGGATGAAAGAAAAAGACAGAGATAAATATTTGGTTAAGGCTTGGACCACCATAGATAAGTATTAGTCCCAGACAGAGCAGCACACAGTGAGACTGCTTCTTCCAAGATTCTCTCTGTGGTTCTGTCTCTGTTTTCCTCTCTACTCTCCCATGTTTCAGGGTGTACTAGCGGCGCTTTCCCAAACTGTGCTCTCTGTGTGGGGAGCAGGTGTTCTCACCTGTTCCTCCATTAATCCACTCTCCCAGTTTTAATCTTTCAGGTTTTAGCTGCTCGTCGCTGGATTATTTCGTCGTTGTCCATGTGGTTCCTGTCCTCCTGGTTCCTGCTTGTAAGTTTTTGCATTCCACAACACATAATACTGCTTCCTCCTGTTGGCATTGGGGACCATCAGCTTTACTAAATAAACATAGAAAGAAATTCACTAGTAGAGTTAAAATTTACATTAAGTAAGGAAGGTTTGACTGATAATATTTTGTATTTAAGACCAAATTAAAGCATCAAGCCAATAAGAAATTAGAAGACAGAGGAGAACATAGACAGAATTTATGATTGAGGGATTTAATTAAGAGCTTTTATTCAGAGGAAAAGTAGAGAACAGGAGAGTGTGGAGTAAAGATAAACTATTAATCTCATAAAATATGGCCATATTCATGTGTTGCAACACAGAAAGATCACAAAAAGAGAATAGACATTAAAAATGCACTGATCTCTGATCTCTGATCCCAGGTCCAGTCTTCTCAGATCTCTGATGTTCTGATCATCCCAGGTTGGATCTCCTGAGCCTGGAATCCTCCACCTTCAACACCACCAGACAGGTGGAGGAAGATAAGAGAACCCAGTTGACAAAAAAAGTAAGAACATTTATATCAACAGAACATAACTAAGCATTTCAGATATAGCTGCATAGAGTTGAGCTGAAAGTTAGAAACTGGTTCTGTCTGTTGTCCATACATATTTTTCTCTAACTCTTTTATCTTTCCTTTTTATTTCACTTTTCCGTCAACTCATGTCACATGACTTGAGTTGACCAACAATTGAAGCAGAAGACCTGCTCCACCTGCTGTTCTACTGCTTGTAACAGATTGTGGGAAAGGTGAGGACATGATGACTTGATCAGAAAAGTCTCCTTCAATCATCTGTTATTTAGACAGAAATTAAAGAATGTGTGTCTGTTCATGTGTTGGTTCACTAGCATGACTGAAACAAGTCAACAGCACTAGACCAATGAGGAGAGAGAAAACACAGGAAATCTTGTTGGAAATCCAGAGAAGTTTCCTGATGCATCAGGGGGACAGCTGAGGACGGGACGCAGAATAAAGAGACAGAGATCACGTGAAGTGGATCCTCATCAGCCTTGAATCCTCCACCTTCAACACCCCCAGACAGGTGGAGGAAGATAAGAGAACCCAGTTGACGAAAAAAGTAAGAACATTTATATCTACACAACATAACTAAGCATTTCAGATATAGCTGCATAGAGTTGAGCTGAAAGTTAGAAACTGGTTCTGTATGTTGTCCATACATATTTTTCTCTAACTCTGTTGTCTTTTCTCTTTATTTCATTTCTCCGTCAACTCATGTCACATGACTTGAGTTGACCAACAATTAAAGCAGAAGACCTGCTCCACCTGCTGTTCTACTGGTTGTAACAGATTGTGGGAAAGGTGAGGACATGATGATGACTTGATCAGAAAAGTCTCCTTCAATCATCTGTTATTTAGACAGAAATTAAGTCTGATCATGTGTTGGTTCACTAGCATGACTGAAACAAGTCATGCTGACCATCAGTCAGCATCTCATGTTAAAGTTCACCTGTCCATGGGTCAGATGTTGAATATTAAAGAATTTTAGAAACATTATAGAAAACCCAGCGCTGGTTTCTGATCCCAGATTCAGATTCTGCAGATCAATAATGTCTCTGATCATCCCAGGTTGGATCTCCTGAACCTGTAATCCTCCACCTTCAACACCACCAGTCAGGAGGAGGAAGATAAGAGAACCCATTTGACAAAAAAATGTAAGAAAACGTATTTTTACCCACCTAACAATTTAAAATATGGATGAAATTGAGATCACTGTTAAAGGTGTGACAGTGACCGAAGAATATATATTTCTTCTGTCTATGTGTATTCTCTTGATTTTAACCCTTTTGTCTTTTCTCTGTATTTCATTTCTCTATCAACTTACGTCACACGATTTGAGCTGCTGATCTACTGGTTGTAACAGATTGTGAAGAGGTGACGCCATGATGATGACTTGATCAGATACGGTGATCAACAGGTGCTAACGTGCAGCAAACAGTGAAGAGCTGCAAACAGGTTAAAACGGCACAGAAAAAGTGAAACAAAAAGATCTTTTTGCATTTCCAAACTGATCTTGCTTATACCGTCACTGAAGCCAAAAACATGTTTCCACCATTTTTTCAAGTGACAAATGTGTTGCTCCATAGTTTAATTTAACACTGAAACCATTTGTGTTGTGTGTTTATAAGACGATTCTACTGTGCAGGATAAATCAGATATTTACTTAAGGGGCAGTATTATGTATTTTCCCGGCATACAGTGTCATGTTATTGCACAATGAAGTACCTGTTACCTTCAGCTATTATGGAAAAGCTGTATATATCAAATATGACGTAAAAGAAATTTGACTTCATAATTTAACATCTAGAAATTGGGCTTTTTCTTGCTTTCAGCACATCATCACTTATCCTTTGATAAGGTTGAAAGACTTCGACCTTTGATAAGGCTGCAGCTCCAAGGATGAGCTTTTTAGACATAGATTTGGTAAAACAAAGATTTTTACACCGTCGCCATGGAAGATTAAAGGATTTCTCAAACTTTCACAACAGAATCAAGGCAACAGTCCAGGTATGTTTTTGACGAGGGAATAACATAATATGATGTAAAGCTAAAAAATTTGATTTCACATAACTGCAGTAGTATATTCATTTACTGTATGTTTTTGGTTATTGTTCTCTACCATAGATATCCAGTGCAGCTATGTTGAATGAAGATCAGTCAGATGACAGACATGGAAACATCTTACAAACTGCTGGTTGCTTTCAGTTCTCTGTGATTGTCGATGACAAAGAGAAGATTGTGAAAGACTTCAAACAATGGTCCATCATTTACCTCAATCATTTCTCTATTGAAAGGTAATGTTTCTCATTTTTGATTAAACAATTAACCATGTTAATTAGTTACTATTTTGTTGCAGTTAAAACAAGCGACTGTAGGGTAAGAATCATGCTCTATTTAGCATCATTAAAGTGATGGTTGTTCTAAATGTTTTTTAGATTCAAGGATGACCTTTCAACCCTGGATTTCATTGATGCTTTGGAGCTTCATGCTTCTGTGTTCAGGCCATTTATGTGCACAAGTGCGGAAAAGCTGACATCAGAAATGTTAGAGGAACTCTTTGAAGTTCAGCGCAGCGAAAAGGGCAGCACCAGACGACAAGAAGAAACCAGACTGCTAGGATTCTCCTTGAGACAGACCAGACCTCGCTTTCCTGTTCAAACACTGTCAACATACCAAAGCCCCAGACATACGATCAGTTCCAAAAAGACATGGACTTTGGGATACAAAACTCTTTGGACTTTATTAAGTTCAAATACAGAATCATAAAACTCAAATGTTGTTGTTGGCCTGTGAATTCAGATGTTAACTTGTGAAACCTGCTCTGTCAAAGTTCTGACTCTGCTGCGTTGTGGATGTTTGACACACCTTTACATTTTAGACCCACTTATTTCCAAGTCCACCATGTTTTTCAGTCTTATGTAGTTTTCCACATAGTTTTCCCAGCTCAGTGGACGCATTAGGCCACTGTCTCTGGAGGTCCTCAAACTGTTCCTAAAGACGGTCATGTCTTTAGCAGTCTTTGACTGCTGTTGGACTCGGTCATAAACTGTCCCAATTCCTCCTGGGAGTCTGGGAACCAACAGTCTGTTCTGCCAAACCGAGGAGTAAAATATGCACAGGACACATAGTTTAGTTATGTATTTACATTTCTTCATTCAACTGTCACTACCAACTGCTATGACTATTGTTGAAAACTGTTGTAATGCTTAATTGTATTTATGTCATCAGAAATTGTTACAATAAAAAGTGACATACTAACACATGACTGATTTTTTTGTTTGCTTGTTTTGAGAAATTACTTTTGAAAGCTGCCAAACAGGCAACAATTTAACCAGATGTTAAATAAATGAGAAAAACAACAACAACAAAAAATTACTTTTTAGGTAGGCAGTACATGACATCCGGTTTACCAGTGAGACTGTTTAGCAGGTCTGATGGTATTTGTATTCCATCTTTCCTTTTCTTTCATCAATCTCACGTTGCAGCATACCCCTGAACACAAAACGCACTAGACATGTCTGCTCATGTCTCTCCTTCAGATCATTCATCAGATCGTCCAGAACTAGAACTAACAAACCAAAATTATAACAAATTAAGGAAAATTTCAGAGAAGACAAACAGTCTGGAATGGCATCATTGCTTTCCATAAAATTTATAATTTCTTAAATTTGCTCTTTAAAGAGCGAAGGCTCATTTCAACATTGTGAACTGTTGCCAAGAAATCCAAAACTTCTGCATGACTGTAGCTGTCATGAAAGTAAAATCCTCTTCTGAGAGCGAGCCCAGCACCGACCCTGTTAAACAAAATAGAGCAGAATACAAAAATGTTTACTGTCTAACAATGGAGGAATTCAGGTGCTAAACTAACAATGTGACACACAATTAAAGCAGTTAGGTTCACATAAAGATAGAAGATATGATATGTAAAAACAGTAAAATGCTGTACAGAAAAGGCAAAAATTCAACTCAAGTACTGTGGAGTTATTAAAAGTAGCATATAAATAGTGTACTCTACTCAAAAGTAATGTGCAGTAAGGTATGTTAATTGAAAAAATACTCAAGAATCAGAATTGGAATAGCATATTTACTGATAACTAGCTGGCATTTGTATCTCAACAAATGTGGCTTGCTGAACCAAGAGAACTTCAAGACTATTTACCGGTGTCTTCACCTTGTGCCAAGAACTGTACATTTTTCCCACATGAAAAACAGAAGACTTGAACTGTCCCCAGATTTTGACCACAGAAATCGCAAAACATGAAACATGGCCACCAAAAAAAGAAAAAAAAAAAAAAAAGGGCACAGTTGAAACCAGATATTTATACACCAAGAAAAAGTTACAAACATCTCTCTCTGTCTGTATAGATAGATTGAGAGAAACTTGGGCCCCATGAGAAAACATTTAATTGGGCCCCCCTGCTGTTACAATTTCTTGAGTCTATTTGACCCATAAAAAGTGGCACAATTTTAAAGGCTTACAACTGCCTTGCTTTCTTGTCATGACAGTTTGTTATGAGACAGGTAATCTGTGAAAAGATGACTCTCCTCTACCTCCCTGACCTACTACTGACGGCTAAAGATTGTGATTGACAGCGCTAAAGCCCACCTCATGCCTCTGGTTGTTTCTAGACAGCACTGGGAGAAGGCAGAGGAATTAAATTATTGTCAGATAATCTCTCAACATATTGACAGTCTCAATAAATATGTACTTTTTGATAATAAAAGTTACATACTGCAGCTTTAATTTCACTGAGGAGGGGATGGGCCAGGAGGGACGTGGCAACAGATCTCTGTAATTTAAATGCAAGCTAAGGCAGGACTATCTGGACTGACAAGAGGCTGTTTCTTATTATAATTTTATAAATATTGTTTGAGTTTCTGTCACTAATAAATATGTTGTTTTGTTGTGTAATTGTAAAAAGAGAAGTGAGACAGGAAAAATCTACATAGACTCCCTGGAATGATGCTAACTAGCTTGTCACTGAACACAGTGTTGCTCACCGTTTTCACTGATACAAACAGGAGGAGGGATTAGTAACTGCCACAGTCGTTCTTGTTTTCCACTGAGTGGTGATGGTGTTACTGAACACCATCACCGCTAAGAAGAAAGGAACCATTTCATGCAGATTCAAGGGGGGAGGTTCAGTGTAAATTTGAATGTGTGCGTTTTGGTCTGGGAGTGGTAACATTTACTTTTTACTGATAAAAACTATTTTTTTAAACACAATATAATTAATTTTGTAATTGACAAGGCCACAATTTTTTTCTAGTTCTATGAAGAAAAAAAACAAAACTATTGTGTGGAGGGCCCACTGTCGGTCAGGGGCCCTTGAAATTGTCCTAACTTTTCCCCCCTTTATGGTGCCCCTGATGAAGGTAATCAGATTTGTTGTGGTTAGTACAACAAATTTATGTTATACTAGATAACACTAGGTGTCTATGTAAACAACCTAAATATAAGTCAAATGTTTGACAGTCATATTTGGATATATCCCAATTTAACCATTCCATCTTTTTTTTTTTTTGCTTAAATTGATACAAAACAGTGCTACATGAAATCCATAGGTCAGAAAAAGAACAATCAATTTAACTTTGCCTTTATTGTTATTTGCCTCTAATATTCCTATAAAGTAGTTTTCTGCCATTATCCTGCCAGTTTGCTCAACCAGCTGGCAGACGCTGCATCTTTTTTTAAGCGACAGAAGGAGATTTGTTTCATCTGCTGTGACAGACCCAGTTGCCAGGGCCTTTCAGGAGATCCCTGCGAACTTTCCCATACAGCTGGTGCCAACTTCACCTCTGAGCTTGAGCAAGAGCACAAGGTTCAGTTGAGACGCCTTAAAAGACTTTGCTCGACTGAAAATTCATTTCTTTTTTTTTTTTTTTGAAGTATCTTATCGAGGACAACAGGAAATACTGCTGTCATGACCTTCTTGAAAAGTTCTTTCTAAACATTCTATTGCTGGATTCTTTCAAAATGAGGCAAAGCTTCACCTACTGAGCAGCTTTCAGAAAATTCAAGACACGCCTTGATGGAGACCATAAGAACTCGACTCTGTCACCTTTCATTGGGACACTCTGACCTAGTCGGAGTTCTTGGTTACTTTCCTCTTTCCAAATGCTTCATTTACAACAACTTTTTCATATGTCCACCAGCAGGATTTAAGTGGAGGACACTTGTAGAAACAAAGGGCAAACACTGAAGCATGAGACAAAATATCAATACTTGGTTGGACCTCCTACTGCATGAATTCCTGCTTCGACGTACCGTGGCATAGAGGCAGTCAGCCCAGATTGCTTCAGGTCATCTGCCTTGTTGGGTCTGGCTTCTTTTGTCTTCCTCTCGACAACAGCCCATAGATTTTCTCTGGGGTTGAGGTAAGAAGAGTTTTCTGGCCAATCAAGAACAGATGATGGTCACTCAAGCAGCTTTTGGCATTTTTGGCAGTTTGACAGATGTCTGTGTTGACAGTAGACTTCAGAAAAGCCAGAGGGCCAACATCAGCAATGACACCCCAAACCTTCACTGACTATAGAAACTTCACACTGGACTTTCTGTGTCTCTCCACTCTTCCTCCACATTGTGGGACCTCGACTTGTAAATGAAATGCAGAATTTACTTTCATATGGGACTCTGAACCATTGCGCAACAGTGCAGTTCCCTTTCTCCTTAGCCGAGGTAAGACATCGTCTCTGGTTCCGGAGTGGCTTTACATGGGAAAGGAACTTTTGTGCCTAGTATTGACATGTCTTGCTGGTGGCTCCTATCGAATGGATTTTGCTTAACAGTCCGTTGACAGTACTCCCTGTTTTTGGTGCGCCTTTTCCCACTTCTTAACTTCCACCCCGTTTTCTGTTAAAATGGTTGCACACAGAACTTTATGAGCAACCTCTTCCTTCAGCAATGACCTTTTGTGGCTTACCCTTCTTGTGAAGGGTGCCAATGACTGTCTTCTGGACATCAGTCAAGTCAGCAGTCTTCTCTATGATTGTGTCTTACTGACCGACCCAGAGTGAAAGAGGCGTTCAAAGGCTTGGGAACCTCTGGCTTTGGTGTTTTCAGTTAAAGTGTTTGGGATGTGACAGCAGGAGTTTCCATTAACAACCTTTTTGACATTTTTTGAGACACAAAATTTTGGGTTTTCACTGTTTGTACGCGATAATCATCAAAATTGGAATATATTACTTCATTTTCTGAAAGTGCAAAAAATATTGCACTTTTTACGCATTATTCCTTTATTATGTATTGGTAGGAAAATACCAGTATTATTTTTTGCATTGAGTTAAGAAGCAGTCACATAATGGGGAGGTTGTTGGACTAAATGTCCACTCGGTTTGCCGTAGTTTCCCCGGGTCTTGAATGTGTCCACTGAATACCTGCTGCGTGGACACATGGACATGCCGCTGCCGTGCAACGATTTGTTTAAACTTCCAGAAACTCAACCCTAAAAAAAAAAAAAAACACACACACACCCACACACGGTGTCCCCCGTGATGACTTCACATCCTGTTTTCCCCACTTCCTCCTGAAAGATCGGCGTGGACTGGGACCGTCCTGTCTCCACGCACCGTGCGCCGCGGCCCCACGCTGTCAGACCTGCGGGGACCGAGGAGTTTTTCCAAAGCGACGATCCGGACTCACAAGCATGCAGCAGCTGATGTGTTGACACTGAAGAAAGGAGGCGTCGGTAAGTCTCCACTGCGAGTGGAGACGTCCTCAGTTAAATTCTGGGATTTAAGGTGTTTTAGGCTATTGGTAGAAAAGAAAAAAAAAAGATCACATTCTAACTTTATCTGCAACTTGAAACTTGAAGGATTTTCTGTAATCCGTGGTACAAAATCTGTGCAATGTTCTTGTTTTGATTGTGCAAGAGCTTTTCTTCTGGGATCGACAACCTGACTGAAAATAAACTAAATATTCCGCTATGATTTACTTTTTTTTCTTTTCTGCATTGTCTGCGTTCTGTGTTGGATTCCACCTTCTTGGCTCTTCAGGCTGATTTATGAGCTGAAAACTCCTGATATTTTCAGTAATCCTCTAATCTGAGTTCCTATCGCAGCTGAACTCTTGGCTCTGTGTGAATGGGTTTATGTCAGCTCAGCATTCTTGCATTCTTTCCTCTGATCTGAAGTGTTTAGTTTGTGACAGCCACGCTGTACTGTAGTGATTTTTGTCAACATACCCTCGTCCCTTCCCCTCTCTTCCCCAGTGCATATTCCCTTCAGCAAGGTGCCATGGTGATGGGTGTGTAGCTTAATATTACTCGGTAAATAAAGAGTTAGGTGTAGCTTTTATCTTCTACCTTATCTGCAAAGTAGAGGTGGGCGGATCAATCCAAAAATATAGATATCATTATCAATATAGTACCAATATTGATACCCCCATCCTCCTTTTTTTCCAGTCTGCTGTGAATCCTCAGGCTAGTTAGCATAGCCACCAATGAAAGGTTTTCCTGTACCAGTGACTTGTTCCTCCATATGAGTACATGAGTTGATTGACAGCGCTAAGCCCCTCCTCCTGGCTCTGATTCTTTGTTTTTGATAAGGAGTGATGCATTTCTTCAGAAAAGCAGTAGCAGCTCAGGGAGGAGGGGGAGGAGATCGATCTTTTCACAAATCGATCTGTCTGTCTTATACTGTAAAAACATCAAACAGATTAGATTTTTAATCTGATTTTTTTTTCTTTCTTGTTATTTTTTTTTTTTACTTTTTTGTACAAGCACTTTGAATTGTCTCTGACTGGAAGGGGCTATATAAATAAAGTTGCCTTGCCTTATATTGTCACAACAGGGTGAGAGTTTTATCTAATATGTAAAAACTTTTTCTTTTTTCTTATCAAAGTTACATACTGCAACTTTAAGTGAAATAATCTGCCAGGAGAGACAGTACTTTGTATCATTATTAAGGAATTATTGACTCAAAACAAGCTGCTGTCGCTTTCTAACTTGGAAGTAAGTTTGTTTTTATTTCAAGTGTACTAACATATTTGCGCAAGAAACTGGACAAAAAATACCAGGTAAGATTTTGTGATTTTTGAGGCGCATACAAAAAAACGCTTTTTAGTTTTTTTATTGGTGAAAAATACTGAAGATCAGCAGCCACAAAACATCTGATTAACACTCTGCAGGGCTGAGAAGGATCTGAACTGGGTAATTCTTCTGTGTGCTTCAAAGAGCCAGGCTGCCTGAGGATCAGACGTTATTGTCGGTAAAGCTGTTACAGAGTGTGAACATGTGTACATGGTGCCAAGGTTCAGATGTATTACAACCTATATTCCACTGGATTGCTGGTTAACACCATGGCAGTCACAATGCACATGAAAAATTGCCCAACAGTGTCAATAAAAGTTTAAGTGAGGTTGTCGGCATGGAGATCCGGATAATGTAAAGTTACAGGTTTTTCCACAGAACAGGGACCATCTGGCCACACAGTTCTGGTTCTGGTTCCTTCATAGAATGTAGGAGGATTTTGATGTCAAACTGACCTGAGTGTCTTAATAATTTTCCTGCTTAGCTGCCAAGTCTTAGAGACTCTTTCTTTCATGCTCCATTTCCTATCTGTGAGGGACAAAATTATTATTTTTTTGCTTCCCTTCCTTCTGTTTATGTCTTCCAACGACTCATAGTTAAATGCCTGACTGACATCATCTTTATTCAAGTTTTGTTGCTAAAGTTATTATCCATTTACGTCCTAAACGTATCGGTGACGATCCAGCCAAATTTGTAGTACCGTCACACTGTGCTGTCTGAAAAATTCCAATGGTTTCTGAAAGGGGAAGCGTTGCCCTTTCCAGCCGATATCAGGTTATTACGGTAATTTCACTCCTACTGTAGCAGGGAGTGAAATTAATCTCAGGGGCGCTCTTTTAATAGATGGTAAATTGCGAAAAAACTTGCTAGATATTGAAAGTTCTAGTTGGGTAAATATATTTACTCGCAGGACATTTAAAAAACTGCGTAAAATAAACAAAAATATCCAGGTGGAGATTTTAAATTTAGTAAATAAAGGGTTAAATGGGATTAAGAAGCTTCTTTGTGTTAAAGGGGAGTTTCCTTTCTGCTGTCGCCACATGCATGCTCAGTGTAAGTTATTGCTGCAAACCCAAAGACACTTAATTTATATATTTGACAAAATCTAAATTGAACTTTACTGCATATTTTAATAACTAGAATCAATTTGAAGTGTATGTAAATGACTTTGAATCAGTCTGTATGATTGAATAGAATTTATGATTATTTATAATTATGTTGTGAATTGGCTCCACACAAATAAACTCAATTGAATTAAATGTAATCTATTTTATGCTCTTGGTAAGAAATTATGTTTTAATGATAATTATAGAGAGTTCAAGTTTTGTCTCCGTAATGAATAACATTGATTCGTCCGCAAGTATTTATATTTCTTTTGCAGATGTTAGGCTGACAAAATGAAGACAAGAGAAGATGTAAAAATAATCAACCAGGATCTGGAGGATGAGATGGTAAATACAACTGTTTCATTACTTATTGTTCAGACAATATTCCCGTGTTATAGTAAAGTTAGAAATTGTGACAATATATTTGGCTCCAAATACATGTAAATCTAATTATTTTTACATTATTTTTAAGTTTAGCAAATGGAAATAATGTTGGTAATCCTAACTGATCTAAAACAGGGGAAGTTCAGTCTAATTTAGTGTTTATTCAATGTATGTAAATATCCGATTTCAACTGTGTATTATTATGAATACATGATTGAGGTTCAGGTTCAATTGAGACACATTATTTGCAATCAGTGAAAACATTGATAACCTTTATTTTGTTACTTCTAAAGTTTGTATGATTTGTGATTTTACAAAGTTCAGTCCCATCTGAAGATACAAACCTGTAAAACTGTTCCTTGACAGATATGGTGAACCGTTCGGTTTTCATCTGTAACTGCTGGGATTCCTGCTTCAATATTTGTCAACCAAGATGGTGGTTGGTGTTTTCCTTCTGTTGTCGTGAAAAACAACATGAATCTCCATGGCATATTTAATTGAATCTCAGGAAGAAAAAAGTTCAGATAAAAACCTTTTAAAAATGGAACAAATATCCCCAATTTAAATAGTCATAATAATATCACAATACCTGCCATTGTGTTGTTCACTAGTACATAAAAAAAAATCACAGCAAACTTGATATTTTTTGGTTGTTCACGTAACACTACCTTTAAAAACACGGCGGTGCATTTGGCTGTGAAGCGTTTCTTCAGAAACGTGTGTGTGTGTGTGTGTGTGTGTGTGTGCAGGAAGTCAGCGGCTACCGGCCCTGTCTGTGGAAGCTGGTCCTGGTTGGGGTGGGTGCAGTTTGCTCTGGGGGTCTCCTCCTCCTGCTGCTCTACTGGCTGCCAGAGTGGGGCGTCAAGGGGACTTGCACACACACGTCTCTGAGCGATGCACACACCCTGCTGCTTAGAACCAAGGTGCAAAACAAAACCGACATTAAGCAATGAACTATGATAATTTATTTATGATCTGTTTGCACTTGTTTTCATACGAGCAAAACATGAGAAGAGTTGAAAACACCTGATTTGTGTATATTCTGCATGTTGTATTTTCTTGATTAATTTGAACAGCAAATGTTAAAGCTCTAGTATGTAACTTTTATTAAGAAAATATATATATTTTTTACATATTTGTTGAAACTGTCACCATGTCATGAGAGGACAATATGAGACAGATAATCTGAAAAAAATCGAGCTTCTCTGCTTTCTCAGTCCTCTGCTCCTGTTTATCACCGTACAGCGAGCACAGCATATCATGAATCCTAAGGCTAGTTAGCATAGCCACCGATGAAGACGAATAAACAGTTTTCCTGTTGTTTCTCCACCATTAGCACATTTAGTGGCGCATACATGAGGATTATTAACAGGGCTGAGCTCCTCGTCCTGGCACTTCTGATTGGTTGTTTAGGTCAGGAGCGGTGCATTTCTTCAGACGCCAATGATAATTCAGGATGGAGGTGGAGGAGATCGAACTTTTCAGATTATCTATCCCATAGCTAACTGTCAATACATGGTGACAGTTTTATCAAATATGTAAAAAACTTCAAAAAAAAAAAAAAGTTACAACATCCTGCAACTTTGAGGAATGTCTTTTTTTTGGGTGAACTTTGAAGGATGAGTTCAGGCAGTGGTTTCGAGTCAGAGTCCACAGAATGCTGGCTCCAGGCAGGAAGCCCTTTGACGATTTGGATGTAAAACCCAGAATTCAGCTCCCAAACGGAAACGTCGGTCATCAGGTCTGCTCTGTTCACCATGAACAGCTTCCGCAGGAGCAGCAGGTTCAGGTACGTTACATTACATGTGTTTTTACTTAAATGGACTTTATTATTGTGGAACATAATGACGAAGAATTCGGCCTCTGATCACCTCAGTCTCCTTTCCCCCTTTAGATACAATACTTCACACACCACAGCTTTAGATACTACTGGAATGATGCCATCCAGAACTTTGCTTTCTATCAGTAAGTGGTCCCCACTGCCATTTCACCTATATTGCCTTATATTGAGACAGTAAACCACTAAAATGAACTAAGTATCTACTTATGGAGTGACAGCACAACTTGTCTTACAAACTTACATACAGTTGAGCCCACAATTACAGTTCTGCTGAAATTGTTTAATATTATTGTGCTGAGAAATAAAGTTAAATATTTTCATGTTTCAAGTAAACAAAGTCAGACAACAAAGCTGTTCTTGAAGTTTCTGGAGAGCCTTTCTTCTCCATCAGGATGATTTGGTCTGATGTTATCCTGCAGTTTCACAGCATTTTAGTTTCTGGTTTAGTTTCTGGTTCAGATTCTCTATCGGCTTCATACTTCTGGCTGGGCTATTCCAAAATGTTGCCATCGTTTTCTGGTAACTGTCCACTCAGTTACCAGATGCAACCCTTCGTTATATTGCAAGGAATTTAAAGTGTGTTGTCAATTGAAACCCCCCCCCGACCTTTTCTGTATTTGTTTTTATTCTAGCTTGGAATTGGTAGCAAGTAGAAACCTAATGTTCCCCTAAAGGGACAGTATTATGTGTTTTCCAGGCACATAGTGCCATTTTATAGCTCAGTCAAATAATTATGTTTCCGTCAGTTGTTATAAAAATGCCACATATACATCAAACATGACTTAAAAGAAATTTGACATTGCAATTGAAGGCCTTGAAATTGGACGTCTGTCTCTTTAAGAAGCTCCTGCTCTTTCCCACAGTCTGCCTTCAGCATGTCATCACAGCAACCTTTCTCTGTTAAGAGCTGGACTGAGAAATAGTTCATAGGATGAGCTCAGGAGGTGACCAGTTCCACTAGGTGTTTGCTAATTGCTGCTGGCTAGTCTGAAGGAGCAGAGTGGGGGAGTCGAGGGAGAGGAGGGGTGCTCTGTGAGGTGGAAGCTCGAAGGCCTCGCTCAGTTTCACCAAACGTTTTGCAAACCCGAATAGTTGTCAGGGGAGATAAAAGGATTTCTCAAACATGCATGAAAGAATCAAAGCAACACTCCAGGCATGTTTTTTTTTATGAGGGGATAACTTTCTAACATGATGTAAAGCTCAAAAAAGTTAACTTTACATAATACAGCCCTTTTAAGGGGGACACATTATGCTTCATTTTAAACAGGTTAGGATAGGTCTATGGGCTATACAATTTATTAACGTAAAGTGTTTTGATTCATTCTCATAAAATGAGATTTCATCTCCTCATCCTGCTTATTTTGAACTCGTCTCAGAATGAACTGTTTTAAGTCTAGATCAATTTTATGCAAATGAGCTGTTGCTGACCACGACCCCCAACTCAATGTTTACACTTGACTTTTCCAGTAGCCATTGTACAGAGCAAACAGTGATAAAACCAGCTGACCGGCTTAGTTTGGGTTGCTAGGTAACAAATATATCAGTGCCTGCCAATTGTGACGTCAGAATCGAGAGGTTTTTTAAAACGGCTCGTTTTTCACACAACAAGAACACATGAACATATAACCAAAAAATGATTGGAGAGTTTTTTTTCTCTTTTTTTTTTTGTTACTATAGTGGCCAAGTGAAAGTACAAAAACATTTTGAAACAACAGGTCCCCTTCAAGTGAATTAACTGGCTCACTAGCTTGAACTGAAGTCATTAATCCAACCCACTGAGACTAATATTGTTATAAAACGGTAATTTACCATCTAGTCATTTCTTCTGGTGAAATGTAGCATCTCAAATGTTACTCTGTGAAGAACAATAAGGCTTTTTCTGGTCTCTTCTTTAATCCAACATACTGGGTCCCAGTTCTTGATCCAAAGTTTGGACACACCCAGGTATTGGTTTAAAGAAAGCAGCCAGGGCATTTTAGTGTGTAGCTGATGTGGATCTGTGCGTGGTTTATACATGAGGCCCCTGACATTATAACTGGAAGAGCTGTCCACATGACAATAGGAGATGAAACTCTGTGCTCCCCTAGAGGCCTGGAGGATGTGAAGGTGAGCTGTGCCCACATCCACTGCGAGCACAGCCGTGGGCTGACCAAAGCACTGCAGGAGTACAGGTACCTCTCTGCATTAGAGTTTCATTTATTTATTTATTTTTTTGATTAAAAAAAATAAAAAAAATTATTCACGCAAATTTACTAGTGACAAAGTAAAAAATAAAAAAAATCTCAAAAACATTCTTTCAGGAGGTTGTTTTTCGGGGAGAATGAGATCGCTGTGAGAGTCCCCTCTCTGTTCAAGCTTCTCATCAAGGAGGTGAGCGTTTAACCCGCACCTCTTCCTTTAACACTCCCGCTTTGATCAACTCTGCTTCCAACAGTTCCAGATGGTTTTTTATTTCTCTCTCATTTCCCACCAGGTGCTGAATCCTTTCTACATCTTCCAGCTCTTCAGTGTTGTTCTGTGGAGCGCCGAAGACTACTACTATTACGCCACAGCCATCGTTTTCATGTCGGTCATATCCATAGCTACCTCACTGTACACCATTAGGAAGGTGAGGCATAGACGAGAGAAAGCTGACCGGAGAAGACTGTGTTCAATTTGTTTGTCTTCTAGATTTCTATACATAATATTGTCACCGTTTCTTTTATATATATATTTATATATATATATATATTTCTGAGTAAATCTCCTTTCTGACTGTTCTGCAGCAATACGTGATGCTGCACGACATGGTGGCGTCTCACAGCGTGGTGCGAGTGTCGGTGTGCAGAGGAGACAAAGGCATGTTTGATGTTCTGCTGCACGTCGCTGCTGGAGTGCCCGCTCTCCTCGCTCACTGTTGTGTCCGTCTCAGACACAGAACAGGCCATGTCGACGGAGCTCGTGCCCGGTGATGTCATCGCCATCCCGGCCAATGGGATGGTGATGCCGTGTGACGCCGTGCTTTTCCAAGGGACCTGCGTTGTGAACGAGAGCATGCTGACAGGTGTGGATGTTTGCTGGGCTTCAGATTCTTTTAAGTTTTAAAGGTGCAGTATGTAACTTTTATTTCAAAAGAAAAACAAGTTTCAGAGTTGGGCAGTCCCTAGTTACATTTAGTCAGTTACATTTACTTAAGTAGGTTGGTAAAATAAATGTACTTTTAGGGGTATTCTTAGCAATACATAATTACATAATTCTGCCCCTTTAAAATCTTAATTTGTTCTTGACCTGTGGGAATATTCGGATAATTATTTTCTAATAATGGCATCCCAAGTGCTACAGTTTGAGCTAAAAAGAAAAAAATCCATCCAAACTTGGCTCTCACTGGATATCTCTCCACATGCCTTCTTCCCACAGGCGAAAGCGTTCCAGTGACCAAAACCAGTCTGCCCAGTTCGGGCGACGAGGCGGCGAGGAGATACAGCATGGAGGAACACAAGAGACACACGCTGTTCTGTGGAACCCACGTCATCCAGACCCGATTCTACGCTGGCGAGCTGGTGAAGGCCGTGGTGATCCGAACAGGTGAGGCACCCACATAAAAATATTCGTCATCGAAACGCAAAAATGACAACAGCCTCAACGACTTCCCTCCACCTAATCCTTCCACAGGCTTCAGTACAGAGAAGGGCCAGCTGGTGCGCTCCATTCTCCACCCTAAGCCCACAGACTTCAGGCTGTACCGGGACGCCTACCTCTTCCTGCTGTGTCTGGTCGGCGTGGCGGGCATCGGCTTCGTCTACACCATCGTCCTCAGCATCATGAACAAGGTCCCACTGCTGCTGTTCTACACACGTCTGCAGGGGATTATCATGTCTCTCAGCGTAAAGACGTGGAGACGCGTTATGTTGCAGTTGCATGAATTCAAATGAAAAAGTGTAGAAAAATCCAACCTTTAATTTGTACATTCATACAGTTGGGGGTAAAAAATACCACGTGAGTAAATAGTTTTTCACCAATATTAGCCGTGTGATAACAAATGTTGCTGGACGATAAGTTGTGACAGAAGTTATTGGCATAAATGATAATGTTGTTGTTTTGAGTCCATTTCCAAGAAATATAAGACAATACACCCAAACACCAGTCTCTCAGCTGAGTTTAGTGCATGTTTATCTTTGTGATAGTAGGACAGAATAGACTCTTTTCTTGCATAACTATTAAGCAATGTCGCTCCTATCTACAACTGTCCTATCAGTGAGTTTTAGAGATTGAGTTGCCTCCCTTCCTTTGCCCCTTTAGGGCAAAGGAAGGGAGGCAATGGAGGCCATGGGTTACTTATTAAAAGTTCCTACAAACTGATCAGCTTTTAAAAAGGTTAAAGGAAATGAATTTCCTCTGTTATATTTTGTGAATTTGGGTAAGTGGGGGTTTTGTGGCAACAATTATTTCTTAAAATGGATTCCCACCGTTAAAGGGTCAGTATAATGTAAAATTGACTTTTTTAAGCGTTACTTCTTGTTATAATGTTATTCCCTCATCAAAAACATACCTGGAGTGTTGCTTTGATTCTGTCATGCATGTTTGAGAAATCCTTTAATCTCCCGTGGCAACCATTCAGATGTTGAAGGCAACCTAGTGCCAGCTGAGTGTCAACCCTTCCACTGCAATTACTTCAGACTAGCACATACCTTCTTTCCTAATTTTCCAGGTGTTTGCAGAAATTGTCAAACACCTGGTAGAACTGAGCTTCTTCTCAGTGCAACCTTATTAAAGGGTTAATAGAGGAGCCATGTTGTGATGACTTCCTGAAGGCAGAGTTTCACAAAGAGCCGAGATTTTAAAGAGACACGGGCCCAAATTCAAGGAGTTAACTTACAAAGTCAAATTTCATAAGTCAAATTTCATATTTGATATATATGACAACATCTGAAGGTGACATAATTACATGTTTTTGCTATAAGATGGCACTACGTAGCTGTGAAACAGATAATAATGCCATGTCTTTACTATGGATCCCTCTAAATGTGGGATTTGTAGTTTTCATTGACTGTGTCTGCAAAACATGAAGGTTTCAGCTAAAACCATCATCATCGAGTCTCTGGACATCATCACCATCACCGTTCCGCCGGCCTTACCGGCGGCCATGACAGCCGGCATCGTGTACGCGCAGCGGCGTCTGAAGCGCGTCGGCATCTTTTGCATCAGTCCTCAGAGGATCAACATGTGCGGCCAGCTTAACCTGGTCTGCTTTGACAAGGTAATCCACAGCAACAAGACAAGTTCACATTTCACTAGCAGATTTGTTTCAGTTGCATCAAAACATTTTCTCATGTTGTTAGTGAAACAGTCTGGTAGCTGGTAGAACTGGTACTTTTTTTTTTTTTTTTTAAAGATACATTTTCAAGAATTATGGACTTAAAGCAAGCTGAAAAGTTACTTGTAAGTTAGTTTTGTCTTATTTCAAGTGCACTAAGATATTTGCACTTTAAACCAGACCAAAAATACTTGGTAAAGATTTTGTGTTTTTCCAATTCTAAAAATGATCTCATGAAAAGGAAGCAGTTTAAGAGTGAAGCAAAGATCCTGACTGAAATGCTCTGGTTGGTGCTTTAGCTGCATGTTTGTATTTATCCTGCAGACTGGCACCCTCACTGAGGATGGATTGGACCTGTGGGGCATCCATAGAGCAGAACATGGCAGGTAGAGGAAACACCTCTCTCTCTCATTTAGTCCCTAAAAACGAACGCAGAACTCCCCGACTTGCGTCTGCAGCTTTGTTGCTCCGGAGCCGGGCCCAGCCGAGGAGCGCCTGGTGAAGAGCGCCTTCGTGGCCTGCATGGCAACGTGTCATTCTCTCACCAAAATAGAAGGAGAGCTCTCTGGAGACCCTTTAGATCTGAAGATGTTTGCCGCCACAGGCTGGGTGAGTAAAAAGTTTCAGACAGAAACGGTTTCAATGTGTTTTTGTTTCCCACAGCAGGGTTAATCCGTTTCTCCAAAGAAATATTTATGGATTTTTAATTTTTTTTTCCCCTCTTTAGGTCTTAGAGGAGCCGACAGAAGAAGAAACTTCGCTTCACAATCCGCTGATGCCCACAGTGGTTCGACCTTCAAGGCGAGCTGTCACTGGAGACGGTCAGAGCCAGTCACAGGTCCAGAACACGGTACATGTCCAGCATGTCCACTTTTACATTAGTGTAAGACAGGATATTCACTTTCTGTCACATAACATCCACAAGCTTCAGATGATTTGATCAGGATTCTATTCAACAGACCAGCACAAAGTAGGGCGTAATTGTGAAGTAGAATGAAAATGATTCATGGTTTTTTTCTTTTTCTTTATAAATAAAAGTCTAAAAAGTGTGGCATACTTTTGTAGTCAGGTCTCTTCTACTGTGATGCTTCTAAATAAAATCCAGTGGAACCACTTTCCTTCAGAATCATGAAATCAGTAAATAGATCTGCTTGTAATTTAATTAGTGTCTGAATCCAGCTGCTCTGAGAAGAACACTGCAAAAACACAAAATATTACCAAGTATTTTTCATCTGGTTTCTACTGCAAATATCTTGGTGCATTTAAAATCTGACAAAACTAACTTACATGTAGCTTTCCAACTTGTTTTAAGTCTTCTTTTTTTTAAAGGTTTTGTTGGCTCTGGTGACCTTTATTTGAAAGTAGTTTGACAGGAAAGAGGGTAATGAGAGAGAGGGAAGACATGCAGCAAATATTGCCAGGCTGGGAGTCGAACCTGTGACCACCGGCACGAGGACTAAGGCCTCATTACGTGGGTCGCGCTTAGCCCCTGCACCACTGCAGCACCTCAAGTCAATAATTCTTGAATATTGAGAAATAGTAACAGTTCCATTGGTTGATTGTTTCAGTTATGAAATGGGAAAAATATGCTGTTAAGTGAACAAAATCTGCTGGTGAAACTACAACTTTTTATTAATATTCAAGAATTATTGACTTAAAATAAGCTCCTATAATCTTATTGAAAAATTCCTTCAGTTAAACTTGTCTTATTTCAAGTGATCTAAGATATTTCCAGATGAAACTAAACCAAAAACTACTGAAGATTTTATGTTTTTGCAGTAAAATCCAGTTGAAATTTATTTTTAAGAGCTGTGTGTGTGAGTTATAAAAACTGATCAAATCAAAACTGATCTCTGATCAAAACACTGATCATCACCACAGTTAAACACGGAAGTGCATCTTGATGTAGGATTTCTTTTTCTTCAGCAAGTCCAGTGAAGGTAGCCAGAGTTGATCCAGGGAGAAAGCCTGTTAGAATATTCAGAGTTTTAGTCTAGAAAAAAGTAGAAAACCAACCAGATTTAATGTCTTCTACATTAAATCTGACGATTCTGTACTGTAAAGTCAATTTGTGGGAAACAAAATGTGAAAATTTCTAAGGGGGATGAATAGTTTTGCAGAGGGCTGGAACGAAGCGGTCTCTATGACAACCTATTTGTATCATTGTTGATAGAATAAAAGGGAGGAGTACATTTCTGCCAAAAAACTTAGAAGTTTTTAGATTAATTCTAGAAATAACAATAACAATAATTTCTAATTCCAGAAAAAAATACTTGGACATTTCAGAATTTCAAAAGTTGAAAATGTTCAAGTTTCTTCTACAACTAGTTCTTTCTAGTTGTAGAAAGAACTAGTTGTAGTTCTTTCTACAACTAGTTGAAGAACTAGTTTATGGACCTCTGCACTTTTGGCTGCGATGACTTCAGTACTTAAGTAGTTACCGAAACTGTATTTTTAAGGATTTTATACAATATTTACATGCAATACAATATAAATTGATTCTTTTGCAACATTTCAAACTCAGACAATTCCATGTTTTTTTTTTCTCGAAATTTTCTGAGATGAATCTCAAAATTTCTGAATGTTTTTTTTTTTTTCTAGCAAAGCGCTTTAATATAAAGCTCTTGGAACTGCCGTATTGCTGAAATGTGCTATATAAATAAATGTGATTGACTCATTTATAGCAAATTTTTGACTTTTGGTGCTCAGAATTTCTTTCTAGAAGATTTCTGAGCTTAATCTCAAAATTTCTGAATTTTTGGTGGAAATTTTCTCCTTTTTCTGTCTACAATGGCCCTAATATGGCGCTGTGGGCATGGAGAAAATGAGCATTTTTAAGTTTTTATTAACGTTGTCTCCCCAGTCTTGTGAGATGGGGATAGTGCGACAGTTCCCCTTCTCCTCGGCGCTGCAGAGGATGAGCGTGGTGGTCAGGAGGCTGGGGGACAAACACATGGAAGCCTTCCTGAAGGGGGCACCGGAGGTCGTGGCTGGCCTATGCAAACCACACTCAGGTCAGGCCTTCTTCTTTTGGGGTGAAGACAGCCTCTCCTTTTTTGTCTTCTTTATAACAATAGCAAGAAAGCAGCAGCAGAATGGTTTGGTCCCTCATCCAGGGGCCTAGTGGGTCCAGACCGGTCTGATCCCAGCCTGTCCTTCCCTTCAGTCCCACAGAGTTTCACTGAGACTCTGGAGAGCTACACCAGGCAGGGCTTTAGGGTGATTGCACTGGCACACCGACAGCTGGAGTCCAAACTGTCCTGGCACAAAGTCCAGACGCTCAGCAGGTACGTCACTAATCCCAGATAAAAAGCGTTGGCGGGTGCATGCGCTCGCTCCCACCTGGATTCCGAATCTGTCTGCCCGCATTTCCACCGTTAATGTTTAAACTCCGACCCTGATCTTCTCCCGTCTCTTCTACAAGCAAATATGTCTTTCACACTGCGTAAACTTTATTACGTCACAACCGCAAACTTCAATTTGTTATTTGGGGATTTTATTCCATTCAGCAAAACCTTTAACCTCCAGCTGTGAAACGCTAGTAACGAAATGCCTCAGAAGACGTGCAGCCATTACAACGCTTGGCGATATGGACTTAAAGTTTTATCACAATATTTTATGGTGTTATTGTGATAACGATAAAAGTGAGGATAAGAACTATTTATTACTTTTATTTTAGGCAATCATATGGCTGTGACGACATGACACAGCAATCAGAGCCACAAAAATACTGATTCGAAAAAGAAAAATCCATGTGTAATAAGCTTTTTTAGGACCATAGTCACAGTCAGAAGTCATATTTGTATCACTAAGCTACACACAGTAACTGCATTTAATCATAATTTTAAATTTATTCATATGTATTGATACTTTTCTTGAACAAATATAGAGAAAACCGTAAAAGTAACAGTCCTGACAATATGGACAGTTTTGTGGGGTTTTACTTATCATTAGCTGGACTTTATTGTGGCAGCAGTAAATCAAAAATCATATCATAGACTAAGAAATTTATCTCAACAAATGATAAATGATACAATAAATGCCCAACCCTACGCTAGTAGCAGAACTAATATGAAAATTTGGGCCAAATTCAATATCCCTATAAACATTGTTTATAGGGATATAAACAATGTTATGGCCGACAGCCGATGTTTACCGATATTGTGTAATTTATATATCTCACTACACTTATGGCACCTTAAAAAAATCAACCACTCTCACTGTCACATGACCAAGCAAGCACCACATGATCAAAAACCAGAAACAAATGGCAACAAGATGGAAATTAATATCGGTTGTTAATATTTTATAGGTCCGATTCCGATATATTACTAAATGACTAATATCGGCCGATGCCAATGACGCTGCTGATATATTATACATCTTTAAGCAGAAACATTTTATTTAGCATTCTCTAAGTACCTTATTTAATTTCCGTTTAGTATAAATAAAGTATTTTTCATTTGAATTTGAATTTGAACAACTCATTGTTTCTGTTTGCGGTTACTCTGATATTACAGTCAAACAGGTGTTCGGTTTGTGTTTTTTTTCTTCTTCAGGGATCTGATAGAGACCAACATGGAGTTCCTCGGGTTGATCATCATGCAGAACAAAATAAAACAGGAGACGGCTGGCGTTCTGACTGAGCTCCGGAGGGCTAACATCCGCACTCTGATGGTCACAGGTATCTCCACTCCGTGAAGACGTTGGCTCATCGGTGATAACGTACGCCAGTACGCCCTGACGCCCTCTTTCTGACCGCTTTTCTCTATCAGGGGACAACATGCTGACAGCTGTCTCTGTGGCTCGAGACTGCGGCATGATCCGTCCACACGAGAACGTCATCGTCGCTGACGCTGCGCCTCCCAGAGACTCCCGCCCCCCCTGCATCACGTGGCGTTACGTGGACAACCCCGCTCAGACCGCCAGGGACGACCAGGTGAGCCTGGAGGTTTCGAGGAATGCTAGGTTGGAGTCACTAAAAGCAAAAGAGTTGTGTCCCTAATGATTAAGACACGTTATTTTCAATAATAATGATAACTGTTTTAAAGAAAAAGAACAAAAGAAGGCAGGAACTTGATATCATTTTTTGTTGTTGTCTGTTAACAAGTCTGTTTTATTGTTCCTGTATGTTTCTTGTTTGGAATAAAACTATTTGGGGAGAAAATAGAGAGAAAGTTAGGAGACAAAATGGAACTAAACAGCTTCCAAACAAAGAGCAGGGATATAAACATTGCAACCGCCTGAAAGGTTCTTAGCTGATAACCAAAACCTCAGCAAATGTGCTACACAAAAAATATGAGCATTAGCGGTTTAGCTGAAGTGTTCCCACCACTGCTAGTAACCTGTCAAAGTTAATAAATTTTTCTTTTGGCTATTTCATAAAAAAGTTTCCAGAAAGAGATCAAAAGACTTTCACTGTATAAAGCACGTATGCCATTTTTTTCCTCAAGAGCAAAAACAATTCAACAATCAAAATGATAAAAGTTACACACACTGCTCCTTACACACATTAAGTAAGGAGCAACCAAATGAGGTTAATCCTTAGATTTCTACATCACTACCAGCTCACAGATCTCTGCAGGACTTCCTGCTTTTCACTCTTCCATGATGTCATAGTATTTGTGCAGGTGTCTCCCCACAGCAAACACTCAACCCACCCACCCCTCTGCTCACCCCTCCACCCACCGGGGACTCAGTTTTTAACAACTTTCTGCTGCTCTAGTAATTATCCTGTGACATCGATCTGAGCTTCTCAGATCTACGGTGCTGTGAACAAGTTCAGATTGGTTCTGTTTGTCACTCTGCCATATTTTAGATCATCAAGCAAATTTTAGACCTATTAGTACAATAAACAGTTTTCAGTTGATGATTTAACCTGTTTAGATATTTAGCTATCAGATGCTTGTGGAAATTGATAAGTGTTTTCTCCCACTCTGGAGTAATTTTGGTCCACTCACAAAAAGTGGTTTTTAATTCAAGCAAAGTGGAGTTTTTTTCCAATTATTAATGACTCATTTAAAGTCATTCCACAGCATCTTAGTCTGATTCAAGTCCACACTTTGATTTCGATGAAAACTCTCATTTTGATCTTTTTGTGAGACATTTAGAGGTGAAGTTGCTGATGTTCTTCGGATCATTTAAATGCTGCGGAATTAGAATGTGATGGTTAGACTTTCTCCTGCAGTATTTTCTGCTGGAGATCAGAGTTAATGTTCCCATCGACTAAAACTACAACCAACCCTGGAGTCCTGTGGCATGAGGCTGGTTCTCCAGCTGAGCTGCAGTCTGAACCAGGAAGTGACTAGAAGTCCGAAGGCGGTTCAGTCGAGGGTTTCGGCTTTTCATGATAGTTTATAGTAATTTTATTGTGACTTTTTGTTTGACTAATTCATTCAGATTTAATTTGTTTTTAGAGTGTGTTTGCTTGTTAGTTAAATATTATTTAGTTTTAGTTTAGTTTATATCAGTTACTGTAGTAGTTTTAGTTTTTTCATACTTTGGTTGTATTTATTTTTTATTATTGCTTCTGGTGTTCTTTTTTTTTTGTTTTGTTTTTTTGAGAAGTTGAAAATCTTAAGAATGCAGGAGACAAATAAACCTCTAATGGTATCAACAGTTGTGCTCCTCTTCTGGTTGACTTAAAAATGTAAAATAAAATAAAGGACAGAACATTTTCATCTCTTATGTAGATATTTAAATCATTATTGAATGGCTTTGTGTTGTTCCTGATTTAATTATGTTGTACAATGGTATAATGATGTGAGATGAATTGAGATGAAACTGTCAGTTTGCCACACCATGAACTATCTCCCTCAGACTGCACAGATCCTCGTGGAGGAGGAGATGTATCACTTCGCTCTGAACGGCAGAGCCTTTGCTGTTATTACAGAACACTTTCCTCAGCTCATACAGAAGGTACCTTCTTGTTTTTGCACGTTGACATGTCCACATAATCCATACCAGGTTTGTTTTGCTTTTTTAGCTTCTGTAGTTGTAATGACATTTTCCTCCCACATGGGGGCGCTGCAGCTCGCGCTGACAGCCACCGTGTTCGCACGCATGGCGCCAGACCAGAAGACCCAGCTGGTGGAGATCCTGCAGGGCATTGAGTGAGCCTCTCTGATTCTGCTGCTGCTGCTGCAGCTGCACTTTGGCTCATTTCCATCAGTTTTCACTGCTGCAGCTTCATCCACTCTGTTTACTTTCCAGCTACATTGTTGGAATGTGCGGCGACGGCGCCAATGACTGTGGGGTAAGTTTGGGTTCTCTAAACTGCTGGCGCATTGGCAAATCAGTTCATGTGAAATATGATGGGATGTTACTCAGACAACTCAGGTAGACACATAATGGTAATATGCTCCACAAACTGATTAATAATAATAATTTAATTAAAAATATATAGCACTTTTCCTAATACTCCAAGATACTTTACAGGAATCAAGTAAAATTACAAACAGAACACTAAGTAGATCAAACATAATCATAAAGGAGAAATCTTAAATACACAGCACATTAAAAACACACAGGATAAGCAAAGAAATGTTAAAATATAACATTAAAAATCATATTAATTTAGTTTTAGGAAATATTCAGCACTAGAGTTTAGATTACAGTTTTTTAAGCCTCTTGCAAAAGTATGTATTCCTCTGCAGCAGACGACTTTATTCTTGTATTCTAGACACTTTATTCTGGTAATATTATGATTTTATTGTTACCTCAGAGTAACTGAAGGCGTTTCCTTCTCAGGCCCTGAAGAGAGCACACAGTGGGGTTTCTCTGTCTGAGCTGGAGGCGTCGGTCGCCTCTCCCTTCACTTCCTCCACCTCCAGCATCTCCTGTGTCCCCAACCTCATCAGGTACGGTGAAGACTAGGTCCTGACCTGGAGCGTCCATGAGCAAAGTGGCACATACGTTAGCAGCTTTTCACACTTTTCTCCTGGTGTCTGATAGAGATGCACCGATCCGATATTAATATCTGTATCGGTCCTGATATTGGAAAAACAATTCTAGCTCGAGTATCGATGACAATGTACCTGATCCGTAAGGGTAGATCTATTCAGTCTAATTCTATACTTTTGTACTCTCAATGACGCCATGCTTTATTATCTATTTTACATTATATTTAGAATTTCTAATTGCATTTTTTAAACCATTTGAAAAAAAGTTTGTTGCAGTTTATTTTTACATGTTTGACCAATGTAGTCAACCTGATGTTTTTATCAGTTTCAGTTTCTTTATCATTTATTTTCCATTGGGTGTTAGCCTCCTAATTCCTCTGACTGAACAAATGAAAGTTATTTTTACGTTTCTCCAAGCTTGTAAAGCTGTTGGTGTATTTACCTATAGTATACTGATGCAAAGTTATCAAATTAATTTGTAATAAGTCAATTCTGCACTATTTTTCTGTATCGGATCCGTGTCGGCTGATACAAAAACCTCAGATATCTGTATCTGTATCGGAAGTGGAAAAAGTGAATCGGTGTATCCATGTTAGTGTCTGATGGAAAACTACACATTTTCCATGAGATTAAAATTCTCCATTTAGTGAAAATGATAAAATCATTTTAGTCGATAATGTGAAAGTGTGAATGTTTATGTTTTCCAAAGGGAGGGACGAGCCGCCCTCATCACTTCGTTCTGCGTCTTTAAGTTCATGGCTCTCTACAGCATCATCCAGTACATCAGTGTTATTTTGCTTTACTGGGTAAATACTCCACTGATCTCTTCTGGTTTTCTGTGTCTTCTCCTTTTTATTTGCGCAGTTTTAACCTTTTTGTTAACGCAGATCCTCAGCAACTTGGGAGACTTCCAGTTTCTCTTCATTGACCTCGTCATCATTCTCATCATCGCCTTCACAAGTGAGCTCCAGCTGGACGGGATGTCAGTCACCAGAGGTCATTCTGCTGATGCCTGTGTGTGTGTGTGTGTTTTCTTTTTTGTTTTGCCTGTCTTCAGTGAGTCTGAACCCAGCGTGGAAGGATCTGGTGAGGCAGCGTCCTCCGTCCAGTCTGATCTCGGGCCCGCTGCTCTGCTCGGTTCTGACCCAGATCCTCACCTGCCTGGCCTTCCAGGTCTTGACTTTCTACTTGGTGCAACAGCAGAGCTGGTACGAGACATGGACGCCTCAGTCAGAGTGAGTCACCGTCACTGTGGGACACCGATGGCTTCACTGGTCAGCCCACTCAGGCCTACCGCAGCAGCATCTGTGATCTATCTTTGGCTTTTCTTCAAGTCTTGAGTTTGAGGTCCAGAAGTTTTGGTTCATCCTTCTTTTCTCTCATCTTTCCCTCCATTTAACCAGACTTGTCCTTACTTTTTAAAGTTTGAAATAGTTTTTTTGTTTTTTTTTTGCCTGTTCCATTTCAAGAAAGATCAAGATATTGAATGTGTGGCGTAAAAAGGTGTAGGACATTGAAGTCCATCCGATTGTGTCAAAACTGGTTGAAAGGATTTTTTGTGACATTTATAACCACAAATTATAACATACAGCTCTGGCAAAAATGAAGTTTCTCTGATTTTACTTTTTATACATATATGTCTGTGTTGCGTCCTAGAAGTATTTTATTTAAATTATTACTTTTTTATTATTATTTATGGATAAAACACTCTATTCATTTATTTAACATATTTTATTTGTCCAGCTGTTTTTGTTCAGCCGCAGAAGCATTACAGAGTCTGAGCTGCGCCCTACGTCAGCGTTTTGATGGGTAGCAGGGTGTGTGTCAGTTGGTCAGTTGTAACGTTGTAGCTCTTAAACAGGAAACTTTGTAACGGTTTCGCGTCTGTACCTGGCTGCTTCTGTACCCGGCTGCTCCTGAGAAGAACAATTCCAAAAAAAAAAAAAAAAAAAACACAGCTTGGGGCAAATAAATTTGCCTAAATTGAAGAAGGACTTCTGTCTGTTTTGTGAGTGCAACATTTGGGTAAAATCAACATGTTTTATTCTATGAACTACTGAAAACATGTCTCTGAAATTCCAAGCAAAAATTTTGTATTTATTTGCATAAAATGAGAAATGGTCAATATACCGACAAAAATACAATGCATTGAGACCTAAAATAATGCCAAAAAAACCAAGTTGATATTCATTTAGAAACAACAATATTAATGTTTTAACTCAGGAAGAATTCAGAAGTCAATACTTGGTGGAATAACCAGCAGGTTTTCAATGAGGTTCAGTGCTGTGGACTCTTCATTTGTTCCAGAGCTGTATGTTGTTCTACATGGTAGACAAATACACTTTTGGGAGGTGGAAGGACAACTAAACTATACATGGTTTTCATGTTTTACAAAAATAAAATAAAAATAAAAATCTGAGTGTGGGTTTCCTGCATTTGCATTCAACCCTCTGGTTCAGTAAAGTTACATATTTTGTTGTGTGCGTCTCTGGTCGTTGGCGTTTTACCACAGCCTTATACATGTCATTTAAAAACACACAGCTGGTTCCTCATGTTTGTTGTGCCTATCAAAGAGCTTGTGGCAAAATCCAAGTGTGATTTTTGTTTTGCTAATTTTTTCCCCCAACAATTGGCCTGAAAGTTGCAAATTTGTGGAGTTACACAACTAGACATAATCCTGTCAATAGATTCTATGCTTTTCTGAATAACACCAGATTATCCAGAGCCGTGTCTAAAATGGCTGATTACGAGGACTTGGATGCAAAATCTGAAGGAATTTGGCATAAGTTATCTACAAGAAACAATCTAATGGGACAGTGGAAAAGATTGTTGTTGTGCTTAAAGGAGTTAGCCTATCAGCTAAGATATTGTAGCCTAAAATAGCATCTCAGTGGTAAACATTTAGCAGCAGCACAAGCATTTCATAATAAGGATTTTTTTCAAAGAAGTTCTGTGAATGATCAGGATGCAATCTGAAGGTGTATAATAGCACTTCTCACCCACCTGATGGGTGAAGAACCTAAATAATAATAAATATCTCTATATGTCTATTTATTCAAAAATTTGGCAGCAATAAGAGTTTGTGGATTGAAAATGTTACATACTTTGTCAATATATAATTCTTGATTAAAACGTGACCTTGCAATTAGTTGATTAAAATTTTGAATCGATTTGCTGCATGAATCATTTTGATTTGAAGGAGTTATTTTATTTCTGAATCAGTTCATTTCTTTTCTTGCGCTCCCTCTGTCCTGCAGCGCCTGCAATGTCTCCCAACCCAGCAGCTTCTCCGACCGACGGAACGGAACAACCTCTCACGACCACAAAAACATCCGCAATTACGAGAACACGTCCCTCTTCTACGTGTCGTCCTTCCAGTATTTAGCCGTGGCTATAGTTTTCTCCAAAGGGAAGCCCTTCAGGCAGCCGAGTTACAAGAACTGTAAGTCAGTTGCAGCGAGGCGCCTTTATTAATGCGTTGCCTTTGTGATATGTGTGAAGTCAAGGCAAACACAAAAATACCATCTGAACGTCTTTTTTTTTTTTTTTTTTTTTTATCTTTCATAAGGGCCGTTCATGCTGTCCTGTGTCGGTCTCTACTCTTTTCTCCTCTTCATCATGCTGTACCCCGTCTCTGCTATTGATAACTTTCTAGAGGTAAACATTTTGACTACATTTTTTGTAAATCCAAGACACTATTAGTTGGTAGTTGCATGCTAATGGATGATAAAAGAATGCCATCGATACATTCATTCAAACATTCTTTTTTTTTTTTTTTTAAAAAAAAGCATGTTTAAAGCTGCAGTATTAAATATATTTTTTTACAGATTTGTTGAAAATGTCACCATGACATGAGAGTTTGCTATGAGACAGATCATCTATGAAAAGATCCGAGCTTCTCTACCATCTCCGAGTGTCAACTAGAAACAACCACAGTCTTAACAAAAAGAGCACAGAAAGTGTTCTTTAGTTATCCTTTATTTATTTAACCTGTTAGTCTTGGTGCATACTCTTATTAATTTAATGCTCTATTTTTGTTACTCTTTTCTCTCTCTCTCTTTTCCACTTCTATCCAAAACACCTGTGACGCTAGGTTAATCCAGGAATATTAGAGAGTAAGAAAATAATTAAAAGATAATAAAATTATTTTGCACAATATTTTTGATCTGTAATGTTTGTTCTGTGTGCACTAATTTATGAAAAAAAACCCAATCAATCAAAGCAAGGAAACAGGTCTTAGCATTGTCAGTCATCCTCCGTGTGGCGCTGCTCATCCCACTTGCTCTTTGCTACGCTGCAGCTAGCAAAGCCTGTAGTGAAGGCACAGTGGACAGTTAGCATGTCCACTGTGGACAGCGGATGAACAATTTTCCTGTAACTGTAAGTTGTTTCTCCACCATTAGCACGTTTAGGTGCGAATGCATGAGGATGATTGACAGCTCTAAGCCCCTCCTCCTGACTCCTATTGGTTGTTTTTAGTGCATTTCGTCAGACGGTGATAGCTGCTCAGGGAGGAGGTGGAGGAGATCGATCTTTTCACAGATTATCTGTCTAATAACAAACTGTCCCCACATAGTGACAGTTTTAACAAAAATATAAAAAACATATATATTTTTATAAAAGTTACATACTGCAGCTTTGAAGTAAAGTGACCAGTTGTGTGAGAAAAAGTCTTTTGTGTGACGCTGTCTGCACTGCTCACCTCGTCCCCCTCCAACCCCCCCACCCATCCCCCACCTATCAGATCGTGTGTGTTCCACATGACTGGCGAGTTACTCTGGTCATCGTTATTGCAGCGAACGCCGTTGTGTCTTTCATGTTGGAGGTACGACATCACACCCTGTCTCTGACCGATCTGCCTCAATATGCAAAGTGTGATTTGCATGCATTGGATTTTTTTTTTCTTTACCAAAATCCTGCTTGTAGCTGCACAGTTGCTTCTTAATGAATGAAATGCATTAATTAAATCTTTTAAATTTGTGACACTTGCCGTTTCTCTGGTGCTGTAACTCGATCTTGATGATTAGCCGACTCTTGAAGTTCCCCTCCCCTGAAATCTCCCATAGATTTTGATCGTTGACATCATCTTGTGGAGGCTTGTTTTCAGAGGAAGTCGGGGGGCAAATGGCCCCAGAGCGTCCTCCTCTGGCGACACACCACAGGTTGGGAAGCCTTTTTTTTTTCTCTCTTACTTAAATCTGCTTCATTCAGTCTCACTGTTTAGATAGCACCTTGTACTTAACTCTAGCTCTCTTTCACTCCTAAAGCTGTTGTCTGTCTTTTCTTGATAAGCGTGGTGGTTCAGTATATATGAAAATCTCGTTTCAGTGGGTTTAAATGTGAAGACAATTGTGCACATTTGGTGAAACATGACGGCCTGTTACATATGAAGCATGTGCGTTGCTCTTGATTCGTCAACATTTGGTATAATGCATGGTACTGGGATGGAAGGTGTGCTACTGTGACGTCATTTCTTTCTTTTTCCTGCCTGACCATCTGATACTGAAAGTTCAACGCTTATTTCAACGTCTACCAGATTTGGATCAATCAGGATCTCTGATTGATCCTAATCAATCAGAAAATAGGCTAGATTTCACTCACTGAGCTTTTTGTAGGTGAGCAGATCTTCATTAGTGCAGAAAGAGCAACTACATGTTTAGTTGCTCTGTATAAAAATGTAGCCTTTTTATTTTTCATGTCTGATATTAAATCAGACCAAACATGTTTTCAGTTGTTACCGAAATTCTATCTTTTTCCCAAATGCCAAAAACATGCAAGAGAAATTTTTTGAGAGTATTAATTCATAGCTTTACATACTTTCTTAGTATTTGGTAGAACTGATATTTTTACTGAATGACTTAGCTCAAGCTTTTCACAGTAGTTTGCTGAATCTTGTCCCAGTCCTTCTGTGTAACTGAGGCTGCGTTAACAGTCTTCACCACTTCAAAATAAGAGCGTTAATATAAATGTCTTACTACTTTAAGAATTCATAACAATCAATAACAAAAACGTCAACACAGACGTCGAACTTTATTCAACTGAAAGTTAACAAAACAGCCGAGTACATTAGCACTTTATCTGGACAGATTTGTTTATGAAGAAGCTAAATGCGCTAAGCGTTTTCAAAGTTAGCAAAAATGCCAAACAAAAACTTAGCTCTGCTATTAGCACATTACAGGACTGGCAGAAGTGTTTCTGCTAATAGCAGAAGTGTTTTTTTCCTTCCATGACGTTTAAGTGAATGTCAATTTTCAACTCTTTATGTATCACTCTAGAATGCTGTAGCAATATTTACCTCAAGCCATTTATTTATACACTGCAAAAACACAATGTCTTACTAGGTATTTTTTCTACTTTCTGGTGCAAATATCTTAGCACACTTGATATTTGACAAAATAAGACAAAACTGACATACAATTAATTTTTGAGTGAGATATAAAAGCTTGTTTTCAGTAAATCATTCCTTAATATTGATAAAAAAGTAATGGTTCCACAG
Organism: Brachyrhaphis roseni; assembly: GCA_903066815.1. Classification (NCBI taxonomy): domain Eukaryota; kingdom Metazoa; phylum Chordata; class Actinopteri; order Cyprinodontiformes; family Poeciliidae; genus Brachyrhaphis; species Brachyrhaphis roseni. The sequence continues at coordinate 67,289 of CAEFZY010076070.1, forward strand.
GCAGATAATTTCATTGATAACACTGTAATAATCTGTCATTGTTATAACAAGTGAATAACACAATTTCAATTATTTAAGAAATTATTAACATAAGTTACTACGTCTTAAGTTAATTAACTTAAGATGTAGTGCTAAAAAGTTACTTTTAAGTTACTTTTGTCTCATTTCAAGTGTACTAAGATATTTGCACTAGAAACTAGAACAAAAATGCCTAGTAAGACTTTGTGTTTTTGCAGTGTAGCTACACAAGACAATGGTGTAACAGGAGTAGATAGTACATGCTTTTCTTGTGTTTAGCCTTTTTTTTGGTAACTTTCTATGATGAAAATGTAGAGGAATCCTCTTAAAAAAGCTTCATAAACAAATTCAGAATTTCAGGAATGTGTTTATTGTGCTTCTCATTAAAAACATAAAATTCTGCATCTTTTTGTTAGTTAAATATCCACATCATGATTCATTTCTAGGAGTGCTTTGACTCCTAGATTTTTGTTGGTGTTGATGTGTTGGCAGGTTGCTAATGACAGCTGGGGCGCGTCGTTCCTGTCCTGGTTGTTCTGTCGTAGGAACAAGCCGCCGAAGGTTCTGTACTGGCAGCTGGCCCTGGAGCTGCAGGACGACGCCGACTGGCCCCCCAAACCCTCTACTGTCACATACGCTACTGAAGCACAGCCCCACATCTCTGCGACTCTCTGATCCCTGCAGGGGGCGGAGCCTGACATCTCCTACTGATACAGACTAACACACACACACACTCGGTCTCCTACTTGATGTCCTTCATTCTTACCTGCCACATCAAAGTGAACTAAACTCTGAATCCTGGGTTGAGCCAGAGGTCTTTCCATTTTTGGAGCCTTGTATGCTAATGCTAATGCTATGGAGCAACTGTCATGAATCATACTTGAATGTTCTGAGTGCAGAAATGACAAGCATACTGTGAAAAATGGTTTGCCCTCATACAGATTTCATCTTTTTTGTTGTCACGGTTACATGTTTCAGATCACCAAACAGAGAAAGATAAATACAAAATGTTCAATAGACGTATGTAAAAGGTAAATTACTCCTGAGCCTAAGAACTGCCTGATCTGGGTTGCACAAAACTTTGCCGATATTCCCCTAATTAAACAAAACAAACACAATTTTGAAATTGCGGTGTTTCCATTGAATAAAAAATTAAATTAAAATCACACGTGAATATGTTTGTTCAGGCGATAAGTCATTAAAAATCATCCCTCGCCATCATCCTCCAACTACTTCCTGTTGACTTCTTCATGGTTTGCGCTGATGGGAACATTTAGTTGTTGATCATGTGACTTCTGTGATGCAAAACAACAAAAAAAAGTATTTCCACTGCAGTTTTGCAAAATAAAACAATTTCAATACGGCCAAAAAAATCCCTCCACCTCACCTTTCCCCAAACCTTTAATTGAAAAACGAGATATTTTTCTAAAGTGCCGTGTTTCCATTAAGCCAAACTATTTTCCAATTGTGAAACTGCGTAACTATACAGTCAACGGAAACACAGCTTGTTTTACCTAGAGAGACAACAACAGCCTTCAAGAACTACTGATTAATCTTTTACATGACTGTAAAAGAGTTGTGGTTCACTCTTTACGGCAGAATTCTTGAATTCAGTCAAACTGCGAGGGTTTTTGAGAATGTTCGCCCAAAGGTCTTATGACTGTTTGATGTACACTCGAAATAATTTTCAATTCAATCCAGTTTATTTATAATTCACGACATGAGGTTATTTCAGCGACAGTCGCTTGCGTTGTGTTATTAACTTCACAGCAATCACTCAGACCGATCATGCATGTAGCAACAGTGAGGAGGAAAAACTCCTCTTTAACAGGAAGAAACTTCCAGCAGAACCAGAACTAGAACCAGAACCTGGCTCAGTACAAGCAGCTGTTTGCCTGGAGGTTTGAGAACACAGAGCAGAGACACAAAACAGAAACAAGAGTAAATTCATTGTAAATATAAAGTAAAAATTAACAGCAGGAGAGAGAGAACGATTAGTTGATGGCTCAGCTGCCACCGCCTTCCAAACAGAATGCCAGACCAGGCGTGGCCTCTATGGAGAGAAGAAAACAGAGAGAAAATTTCAACGTTGAGATTAAATATCAGGAAGTTTGTTTCTCACCGCTTTCTGGACTTGTTTAGATCGGGACATGCTGTGTTGCTTTCGGGATCTCTGTGTGCCTCATGTTGTCAGTCAGGTCCTGCTGTTGGCATTTCTGCAACCGGGTCTGGAACTAACCAGGCCTGGTTGTGGTTAGTAAAACTGAACCAAAAAGCAAAAAACCTGGTTAATCACAGATAATTCATAACAAGATGGACGTTTACTTTTTCACATAGTAGCGGGTGAGTTAGAACAGATTTCTGAATGAAATCATCCCTTTCTGTATTTAATCAGATTATCTGTCTGATGTCAAAATTGGCTTGTTGGTTTGATGATCTGAAATACATCCTCTAAAATAAGGGGCGAATACTTTTTTTTTTTTTTTTTTTTTTTTTTACAGTTGTGAGGTCTATATTTCATATCCTGTCATCTGCAAGTCATTTGTAACTTGAGTTATAAAAAGGTTCAGAAGTGGTACAGAATATAATTGCACATATTGAACACTGACTACTGTAATAATAGTTTTTTATGAATTCATCTTACTATTCTAACAGTGCCGAGAGAAAATACAAATACTGCAGGCGACTCTGAGTTTATTTTACTGTCATCAAGCCGTCATTATTCAAATAAACTTGAAGTTTAACATGAACATGACGACCGGCGTTTAAGGATAAATGGAAGATTTAGTCATAAACAAAAGAAAGTACACCCTCTTTCATTTCTAGGCTCATCTCTCTTCAAGGTTCTAAAATGAATTCAATCTGACCTTCTGTCAAAAATGAACAACAGATGCAACTCTGTGATTATTTCTCTGGAGAACTAAGTACACCCCATGACTAAGTAGCTTTAACAGTAACCTGCAGCAGCATTAGGTCTCTGGAGCCGTTTTGGTTCATCAGACTGTTGTGATTTTTTTTGCTTACTTTTCTTTCCAGTTTGTAAAGAAAACTACTCCTGTTTCATTTCTTTGAGGTTGTCTGCCACATGGCGTATGAGGGCCCAAGGGAAGAGTAAATTTCCGCCAAAAAATCTCAGAAATTTTGAGATCAAGCTCCGACATTTTCTAGAAAAAACTTGGGACATTTTTGAGTTTGAAAACTCAAAAATTTGCTAGAAAAAAATCATGAAATTTTGATAATACATCTCAGCAATTTTCTAGAAAATGTACATCAAATATGTTGATCAGTATTCCACTTACTGCTAATCAATAGCAAAAATAAACATGTGGCTTTTAATGTGTAAATGAACTCAGTGTTTTGGCCATTTGGCAGTTTTCTGGAAGTTCTTTCCAGATTAATAGTGCATAAAAACTGAATGTTGCTTCTGAATAATAAAACCATACAAATGAAAGAGGGTGTCATTTTACTGACGATTGTAAGCTAAGTTTATTAAAAATACGTGGTGCTGTTGTACTTTTGAGAAAGAAAGCGTTAAATTAGCTTTTTTTTTTCTTTTTTAGAGTCAGAATTCTTCCTGTGGAAGAGAAAAGAAACAACCACCTGTCTTCCTGTAGATGCTTTGGTCCTCCGTTTCTGATTGATGTGACTGTCTTTTCTATGATTATGGAACATTCCACTTTAATAATTGCATATTAAATGTCATGGAACTGAAAACTTGATTTTATCAGATTTTTGTGTACGTAGATTCTTGTTTATGTAAAGTGTTTCCTAGTCAGCTCCACAAAAATAAATCTGTGAAAATGTGGGAAAAGTCTCATTTGAATGAAAATGTAATTCCATATATATATTTATTTTTTCTTTTTTTGTCTGATGCCAGTGTTTGCTCTGCAGAACTTCCATGAAATTCCCCCAGTAAATGTGTATTTGAAGCCAGTGTTGCAGACTTCGTGGGGGGCTGACCTTGGTCACACTTTTTCAGCCAAGACTCACTGATCAATTATGGGCTTTCCCAGCCTCCTCGCTGCCTGGCATATGGGCCCTTAAGGGCGCAGGAGTGGAGGAGAAAGAGTGCTATCATTTCATGTGGAGATCAGGGCCTACGGGCCATGAATGGACGGATTTAGCGGGGACTGTGAATGAGGGGAAGGGGTTCCTCGCTTGTAGCCAAAAGAAAGGAATCTCCCACAGATCAGGGAAGGGGCCTTTTATTTCGGGGGGAATATTCATGATGAGGATGAGGAGGCATCATGAATTCATGTGTCTCTGTGACTTGTGGGATCATCTTTTCGGTAAACACCGATGTCTTGCCTTCGGCGGCTTGTTTGCCGTGTGGTGTTTTTTTACGGATAGTGTTGCCTCTCCGCAGAGCGACGTGGGTGTGTGTGTGTGTGTACTCTCTGCTGTATTGCTTTTGTGTCCGTAGTCGGAACAGATGGAGAGTGGTGGAGACAAATAAAGAAGATAAAACAGTCTTTCTTCCTCGCAGCTAGCAACTCACCCAAAAAGATTTTCTCAAGCTTGCTCTCATACGTGTGCTATTTCAAACATTGTTAACTTTTTTTTTCTTAATCTGTCTTTTAAGTAACTTTTTTTTGTCTTGGTTGGCCACTTTCAAGATTTGTTTACACTCTCACTTCTTACAGTGTCCCCTGAATTCAGGATTTTTAAATTAAGGGTCTGTTAATACCTTTCAAACAGTTATTTTACTTTTAGTAAATGACGCTCTTTGCATCTTATTTGGTGAAAACCAGCCCCTTGTTCTACGCTTCACTTCGTCCAGAGGCAGTGGACTCTCAGCTGCCGAGAAACTATTGCTTGCTGGAGGCGTGGATGCTGCTGAAGCTTGAAACTTTACCCAACTGTATTTACCTAATTTGGCTGTAGCTAAATTAGCTTAAATATTCTCCAAAAACAATTGTAGAGTGACAGTTTTCCCTTTAATTTCCCGTTTTAAACTTCAGCTTACAATTGAACTTGAACTAAAACAGCGCAAGGACAAAGTGAGACAGAAAAGAAAAAGTGTTTCATTACTGTTGGGGTTTCTCGTGCAGACAGTGATTCACTGTTTTGAATAACTTCTGGGTTTTCCTTATAAAACACAAAGAGCTAAGCATCTAACATTCAAAAACTGCTTTTAAAAATTTCAGCGTAGTATGTGGACATGCTGTGCAAACACAACACAATTTCCAGTTTTGCAAACTACTTTGAGCAGACCTGCAGTAATACTTCAGCATTTTTCATAATGTTACTGTTGTATCTGTTAGTCTTGATTGCAAAGGCCAACATGTTCTGTTTGTGGTTTTATGAGATTGGTGCTGGTACAATGTTTCCTCTTTCCATTTCCTGTGTTAACAACCAGCCAATGACGGTTTGAAGATTCATAAAGTAGCAATAAGATGAACTCACATTTAGTTTAAACTTGTTTTAAGATGTAAAAGTCCCCTTTGGTCTGTTCCCAATCTTTATACCAAATTAAGACGCTAAGAGAGACATCTACTGCTGGTAAGATATAAACTGCTTTTAAACTTTTAACAGATTTTTACAGCTTCCTGTCAAAATCCCAAACTATTACTTTTGTGATGATTTTCATCAAGTCTTCAACTTTTGTATTCCTACTTTGCCAAAAACCAATTTGCATGCTGTTTCTACTAAAGTTCTTGGACCCAGTTGAGGCCCCGGTTTTGATTAATAGTCGGGACATAAGGCCAACCTGATGCTCACATACCAATGGCCTCATTTTACAGATGATACAAAGGCAACCACGTCTGGTAAAAGGTCTGTGACCCACCAGCTGGTCACAAAACCCCTTTCCTCCCTAATGTCCCCCTGAGCATCATCTCCTTATCCCGGGTCCTCATGGCATCACTGTCCCCCTTCATTTATCAGTCCTTCCTGGCCTGAATGGGCTCTGTGGTTGGTCAATAAATTCAGTGATTCAGGGGGTGGACAGTTGCAGCCGTGTTAGCGTTTGTTCACAGGCTTGTCGGAGGGATGGGCCCCGCCCAGCTGCGCTTTGTCTCCCGTGGTCCCTCATCAGGTTAGAAGTCAATGGAGAGCCTTGTGCAGAGGTGGTTGGGGCATGGATGGAGCCGCCTCTCACATGGCGTTCACACAGGGGGAGGACTGCTTCGGATCACTGTGACACTTGTTCATGTGGGGCCGTGCAACATTGCCCGGTTGCCTGTCTTGTTCTCCCGCGAGGGCCAGTGCGATCTTCAGAGCTTAGAACAAACTAATGGCTGAGGCTGCAGACTTGTGGTGGGGGGGGTAAGTTGATCTGCACTCCCAGGCCTCGCAGTCCCCATGCTGAAAAGGAGCGCACAAGTCTATCTTACGATCTCACTTTACAGATGAGACTCACAATAAAATGAGGTCAGGCCTTCATTTGGGAGTGATGGTAAATCCACTCGTTAAAACTTGGCATAGAAGAGCACTTATGCACTTTTGTGTCTTCTAAAGATGTTACATTGTTGTGGAGTTTTGGCCCCTTTCTGCGGATCAGCTGAGCCCATGCATGGGAGCAACCAAAGCCAAAGAATAGAGACAGAAAGCCATAGATAAGGCAACACAGGGACGGCAGAGGGCATTAGGAGACGGAAAACAGAGGACAGAAAAAGACGCTCTGTGACTGAAGAGGGACTTAGAGACATGACTGAAGCCTGACTGTCATGAGAAGATGAGTTTCCATGGCCACCCAGGAGCCACCCAGGAAGCATTTAAGCAGGGGAGGCTCGGGGGTCCTGGGTTCTGGGCCCAGGCTGGTGAATCACACGCAACAACCAGGGATTATGTGCATAAGTGATGAGCGCTAAGCTGGCAGGTGAAGAAGGGAGGCCCTGGGACAAGGATTGCGGCATCCCTCAGGACAGCGCTGTCTGTAAGAAGCAGACTTTTTTTCTTTTCCACCCCAAGTGAGGATGATCTGCCATGTGAAGGGGACTCAGCCAGAGGTCCTCGAGAGCTGAAAGGGCATCCCACAGGCGGCTTTCACACCATAAGTGGCCATAACGCTGGTCTTGTGAGTCGTCTTGAGTGGCAAGAATGGGGCATCTTCACATTCAGAAATGCCAACACAAACACCCTCATGGATATGGACTGAGCTCGCAGGAGGCTAAGCCCCACATGGCAGGGCATCAGCAATGCTCTCGCTGAGTGGAGCTTTTGACCTGCAGTGCGTATAAAAGAACACAAGTCACATTGGCGTTCGTTTTGAGACAAGGAGCTCTTGTTTCTGTCCCCGATCAACAGGTTCGCAGGTTGTTCTGATGCAGGGAATCAACCCTCATAATGTCCACGGCCTTTACAGGAAAGCGTTTGAACTTTGGTGGCACAAAGAAATTGCATTCCCGTGGTGGCACGGAAAAAAATGCACAGTTCACCAACCTACCCCCCAATACCTTTTCAAGACGATGGTATCCCTGAACAGATTAACATGTAAATACACTTAGATGCTTTGACAATGCACTGAAATGCATATAATCTACATGCTAACGAGCGCTTTAAAGAGTTGCCACAGCTGAATGTGGTTTAAGCAACACTTTCATGTCTGGGTTTTAAAAATTAAACATGAGGCCTCTCTTGGAATCTTGAAAAGCCTTTTTTTTTTAATTTGTTGAGGGATAAGGCGATGGCTGGGTTTCCCTTTCAAAGGGACTTTAATAGGGCTTCAATCTCATTGCATTTGCCTCCAAGCTGAACATATAAATACTGTTTTTTTCCTCCACCCTTTTATGCAGGACCTTGCCACATTAGATGACAGATGGAAGGTTGTGATGGTGAAATACCAGTTACTATGGTGCCAGTTGTCCTTAGCAGCTTCTCCGGGCATACCGAAGCGTCCCTCCTGAAAACCCGTCTACTGACTCGGAATAAGCTGACTTGAATCTTCTCAGGTTGTTGTTGACAAACACGAGCCTGGATGAGTCCCCTAATCCCCCCCTCTTTTATTAGCCTTTTATTGCCGTATAAACTGGTCTGAATGGATTAAAAACTGAACCTCTGTTTTCAGCCTTCTCTTATCTCACCCATGGTTTAATCTAATGCCCTCCAACCTTTAGACATCTCTGCTTCAGCTAAACTCGACCATATTTTGGATTCAACTCATCGCCATGGTAACCAGTTATTTCCCATCCTCGTGCTCCCACCCTAGGCTTCTCTCCTCCATTGACTCTGCTGCCTCCTCCCTGTGCCTGCAATTTCTTCTGTTTTTTTGTCCAAATAAAACAAAGCAGAGAGTGAATGTGCTCCGAGGTAGGTAAATGTATTCAGTGACATCAGCCAGGACGGGTCTATTCTGCCGGATTCCTGTTCCACTTGTTTCCAGCCTTGTCTGGGGGCTGGACACTCTGTTGGGCTCATTGTCCCACATGTATTCCACACAGGCCTGCAATTAATAGAGGCCTTGTCTAAGGCTCCTGGAGCAGAAACTGCTATTGGGGCGGGGGAACAAAAGGCAGGGAGAGACAGGGGGCTGGGAGTTGCTAAGGGAGCAGCCCCTCCCTTCCCTCTTTATGGGGGGAATTAAAAAGGGAGAAGGAGGGACGAAGAGAGAGCAGAGCCCTGGATTGAGATCTTTAAGTGATCCCTTCTGTCTGCGCCCTCCCCTTGTGGCCTGAGAGGTTTTCATACCAGCCTCTGAAAGGGAGTCCTTGCTGTATTTGGATGATCATTTCACTGCCTGCACGGCAGGGTGCTTGCTGACTGGGTGGGAGGAACAGCAAGCAGAGGCTGTAGCTGATAAACCAGGTGAAGAGGGGAGTGAAGGTGACGACACCATGCAGGTGGATGTGAAGAGACATCCACAATATTTTATGCATTCTCACGGGATGCTTCGCTCCTTTGGTCACTAAGGAGGGTGCATACACACCAACCCTGTTTAGTTCTACTATAACTGAACTCTAGTAGTAACCATAGAAAGTCAGATTTGTTCTGAGGTGTGAATGCGCAATCGAACTCTGATGTGGACCAATAAAAGGCAAACTTTGGTTAACCGAGGTCCTGCTTCGGTTAGGTTTGAGTGAACTCTGGTATGGTGCGAATGTTTATGTGATCGCCGACTCCCCCACGCATCTCCTTCAGACTAGCCAGCAGCAATTAGCAAAGACCTGGTGGAACTGCACGTCTGCTGAGTTCCTTATACAAACTACTTCTGAAGTGCTGGAAAAAAGGTTCTTAAAGGGTTAATAAAGCAGCGACGTTGTGATAACTTTCTGAAAGTGGAGTTTCAGAAAGAGTAGGAGTTTTTAAAGAGGCAGAGGCCCAATTTCAAGGCATTAATATTATGTCAAATTTCTTTTAAGTCATGTTTGATATATGCAGTATTTTCATAGCAACAGAAAGTAACATAGTCACTTGATTGTGCTATAAGGATAATTAAAGATCTTTTTTTTCTTTTTGTTTACGGACTTATGGATCCAATACGTCTCTGTATTGGATCCATAAGTCTCCGCTTCAGATTTTGTTTTTTTTTCTGAAATGGTTGAATGAGTTTTAAAGCATGGAAGATGTGTATTAACACAAGGCTTGACTTATTTTTTTTTTTTATTGTGTTAATTTAAACAGTGGGTGTAAACAGTGACCAGCTTCTTGGGTCATTTCACCTCTGTAAAAGGCTTGAACTCTGTCTGAGAGAACAAGCAAGTCCTACCAGCCTTATAGGTCAGAAGGTCAAATAGCCTCTATGCTGACAGTTCAATTTAATGCGTTTAGCATTTGGGATGGTATAGATTTAATATCTAAATGCTGAAAACAATTATGTTGTTTTACAGTGAGGTAACAGAGGGGTTGGGGGGGGGGTGCAGTAATAAACCACAACGAAATCCACAATAATATGAAAAACATTCTCTGAACACTGTGGGTAAAATGTGGTTTCAGGTCATATTTTCCAGATCATAAGGAATCCTGCAATAAAAATGCTTATAAATAAGGGGATTTTATGGATCCTCAAAACAACATTCTAATGATTCAGAGATAAAAGCAAGTGGACAGAAATACTTTTAGACAGTTGGGAAAGCAAAACAGATTTCACATGTGATTCTTCTGTTATGCATTCTACTACAGAGGAGATGTTTCATACCAGTGAGGTGCGGTCAGGGGAGGCAAGTGAGGCAGAGCCTCACCTTTCATAATAGAAAAATATAATAAAATAATTTATATTGCTATTTTCACCCTGTGGTTTCTACTGTTACGTATTTATTTTTTATTTAGCTTAACCAATTTTGATTGTTCTGTTTTTTTTCTTCAAAATTGCTGAATTTTCACAATTTCCCATTCTAATGCTCGGAAGAGCAGCTGGTCAGGCAGCAGAGAGCTGAACCTCACCTGGGATTGATCAACCTCTCACTGCCATTCTATGAGACCAGGCTCCCCCTGTCTATACGTCGCCAATAAAATGGTTAAAAAACATTTAATATATGAACTGATTTTTCGTAATTTAGCTTATGTATATAATGTACAGTGCTTTTTATCACCAACTGTGTGTGTAACGTGTTTCCTGTGCTGAGGAGAGACCAGAAAGGACAGAGAACAGATTCGAGGTGAGGCAGGCAGTTCTCTTGCCTCATGGCAGGGGGCGCTCAAGACCCCAGACATTGTGACTCCACAACTGCACAGAAAGAGACAGTAACAGCCCATGGAGCTAGCCATGGAGCTAGCCATGGAGCTAGCCATGGAGCTAGCCATGGAGCTAGCCATGGAGCTAGCCATGGAGCTAGCCAGTAAAGTGCAGCGATAAATTTATTGTTTTCTCCTCGTACCACAGCAATCATTTAATAATAATCGCGAAATAAACATTAAGCCTAAAACCATATCACTGCAACAGACTGAATCTTCTGCTCTTTGTGTGGGAAATATTGCAGTAATTTTTTTTAGGGGCGTTGTTGTCAGTTGCTATGGCAACGAGTCCGCGCGTAGCCTGGCCAATGCAGAGAGCGAGAAAGACGTGGTTTTGAGTTGCACTTGAATGGTTTTTGCCTTTTTCTGTGGAGCACAGCACGAAATTAATAATAGCTAAATTTCCAAGTTTCACTGAGTTAACGGAATTATTCTACCGCGGCAGAGCGGCTGTGGATGGCATGTAACAGATTTGTCTTTTTGGCCTCCAGCTTTGCCCGCATGCGCGAAATTTCCTTATGTAAACAATAACGTGCAGATGGTCTATATTTGTATATCTCATATATAATTGAGTTTGGGTTTTTTTAAAAAAAACAAGTAGTTTGATTTCTCTAAAAGTATACTAATGTCAATTTAAACCTAATGTTTTCTGTAGAAAACAACCCCATGAAAAATCCGTATTTCTTTCGAAATACAGAATAACACTTTATATTAACTGTCAATTTAAAGATTTGCCCCAAAATGTATTTGCTTTAAACAAGGGCGTAGGTTTGGTCTAAGTTTTGGTGGGACCTTACAACTTACTGACCAACACCCCCCCCCCCCCCCCCCCCCCCCCC
>CAEFZY010076077.1:0-41216 GCA_903066815.1 Brachyrhaphis roseni
TTATTATTTAATGAAGCTACAAACGTTTAGAATCTTTGTGAATATTTTGATAAGCCTGTCAGAAGAGGAAGTTCTGGTTTCAGCGTCCTGGCGGTGTTCAGTTTGTCACCTGCTGCTGCGATCGACTCAAAACCTTCCCGCGATCGACCGGTAGATCGCGATCAACCTTATGAGCACCCCTGATCTATACTATAATAATAGGGCTGCAACGATTCCTCGAATGATTCGAGTACCTCGATTATTAAAATTCCTGAATCAAATTATCTCTGAAGGATGTCATCAAGTTCTCCAAAGATCTTATAATGAGCCATTTATTGTGTGCTAGAACAGGAATGGATCAAAACATTTGGAAACTACAGGCTTACAAGGCTTACAGTTGTTTTATTAGTTGCTTTCTTGCTTATTTGTGTTGACATTGTTTTAAAATTTTGCATTCCGGTACCTGACCTTTATTAGAATATTTCTTGAATAATTGTTTGAGTACCCAAATAATTTTGACCTCTGGACTATTTAGGCAGAAAAAGTCCACCAAGACCAAGGAACAAGACAGTCACATAATGGTTAAACTCAGAGAAAGAGCCAATTTCAATGGTTTTTTCAAAAGCAAGATCGATTCTGTAATATATACTCTCGAAAGGAGTCTGACATAAAATAGTAATACCAAGGGGTTTTACCTGTAAACTTGTCACAGAAAAACTTCTAAAGACCTCCACAAAGCCTGAAAAATACTTCAAAATGTTATAAGTTACAAAGCTAAAAAAAATCTGGGATGTTTTAGAATTTTTGCACAGTGCTGTAGGTCTTCAGTAATGACATTTTTTAAAATTTTAAATAGATTCCCGAGTGGGAAGCAATAGATTCACTCAAAAAGATTGATCAGAGGAAAACATTTTTAAAGCCTAATGACTTTAAGCTAACAGTTTGTTTCTCAATAAATAGCCATATTTATTGTGAAAACTGCAGATACAGCAGTCAGGAAGTTTTTATAAAGTTCCGTCCTACTGATCTTGATTTTAGTCAATACATAAAACGATTTTCTCAAAATCAATAATAAGGTTCAGTCAAGAGTAAAATGGGCTAACACCAGTTTTAGTAAAAATTATCTCTTTATGACGTTGGCTTTACAGTGGGGTCACATAGTCACCTGTCGGCGGAGCGTGCGGCTAAGTGCATGTGTGCGTCTTGACGAGGGTTGCCGAGGAATACTCTCGGAGTCTGAGTGGCTGTAGGGGCTGATGGGTCTGAAGAAGTCAGTGGGGACCGTCAGCTGCTGGGAGCACTCCTCTGGCTGAGAGCGCACCGAGCCTCTGGAGTCTGGACACACAGTGCCGGCAGGTAAGCAACAATCAACAAAGTAATTACTGCACCGCAGATGCATTTTCCTCACAGGAAATGACTTGCGGCTCTCCAAGGAAACGTCAGGTTGCGTTAAGCTTAATGACAAGAAGACATTTCCCAATGAGAAGGTGACATCCTTACCTGATTGGGCCCTGTGAGTGCCCACTAGGTGCTGGGGCCCCTGTGACTGTGCTACAAGCTGCGCTGGAGACGGAGATGAGGAACCAAAGGGCTGAAGGGGGAAGAACATGTAGCTGTCGTTGGGCAGGGAGTGAGTGCGTCCCACCGCAGGTTTTCTGACACTCAGCAGGTTGTCCTTCGGTGCCTCCGGCTGTACACACAAAGCAGAGAGTTAGGGTCCTTCTAAGCTGGACCGGGTCTGCGGTTGCTCTTTCACTCGGGCATTCTCACAGATTCCTAAACACAGTTACGGTTGTTATTTCTCTAAGGCGGTGTTTCTCGATCCTGGTCTTCAGGGACCACTGACCTGCTTTAGATGCGTTTCTAGTCCAGAAGCCAGATTCAAATGATTGTATGACCTCCTCTGCATGTCATCAAGTGCTGCAGAAGTCTGTTAATCACTCACTTATTCAAGTAAGGCCTGTGTTAAACAGGGCAGTGGTCCCCGAGGACTGGAATTGAGAAACACTGCCGTAAGATATTGTACACAAAGAGATGGTGATCATCAGCGTACACAGAGAACACGGGAACTCCAAACACTAGAGTTGACTACTGCACAGCTACCACAGATCCCTCTCTGAATCTTTTTCTTTCTGGACAAAGACCTTGCTCATTACATCTTATATGGTCACACTACAGAACCAGTTTGCATCCACAACAGATTTACCTGAGGCCTCCCTCCACCACACCTCACAGTAACAAACACATGAAAGCTCAGAGTGGAGGGGGAAACTACTACGCCAGCGGACAGAGGACGGTACGAGCACAGACGCGCGGGAGAGGACGTGAACTCACATCCAAAGCACAGAGTCAAACGAAAGCTGACAGAGAGAGCAGAGATTTCAAGAGAAGGAGCAGAGGAGGGGAAAAAAAGGAAAAATCTGTAAACTGGTAAGTGAGGTGGCGTATTACTCTACTGGACTGGACTGAAAGAAAAAACGAACACCACGCTGGAAATGTGGAATGAGAAAGAGAAATTTGGGCAGACGGTATGTTTCACCAGGGACTTTCAAGGCTACTTGCACTCCTCTACACCACTCACTCACTCACTCACGACACTCTAATATTTTACTTCTTTCACCACTGCTGCTTTATTGTGATAGATTTCAATCTTGGGTTTTGGGTGATTCTGCTCTGTGGTTCAGTAATTGGACCACTTCCATTTTTCTATATTCTGAAAAGCCTAGCTAGAGGTAGGAAGACTACGTAATCTGTTCCTGGGTGCAAATAAAGACCACTAGAGCCAACAAAACTTTAAAAAAAAAAAAAAAAAAAAAGTGTTATCTGTTCCCTTGGCAAATAGAGATCACCTACTTTAGTGATACTGCAGTTATAGATGTTGTTCAATGTCAAAGTTTTACACTTATTTTTGCAAATGATTTTATAACGAGTGTATCGAGAGGTCTCAATAGGCTTATAATACAATATAAAATACATTTTCAAGCTAGCAAATTCCTATTTATACACCAGGAACAGATGTGACTTTGCGTCAATGATGCGGACAATAATGCTTTTGTGATGTTCATTGACGGGATCTGAAGGTGTAGTAGTGGAGACGAGTGTCTGGTATGGGAACCTCATGGATTTCATCTTTGCTGGTCTTAGTTTGTAGTTGAGTGCAAAGTGGTTGAGAGTTGGCTCAAACTCAACTTTAGATGAACTGAATGATGTTCATGTGGCTGAAAATCCACCTCAACCGAGATCTAAAACTTTTTATTGAAAATGTGACTTTTTCCAAAACGGTCATGTTTCCACTAAGCAAAATTATTTTTGTAATTTCTTTTGGGCTCCACGTATCTCCTGATATATTTGTGCTACATGAGCACTTGGTTCATCAGGTCCAAATGCCATGAAAGCACATGTGCGATTTGATAACATATTTAAATCACATCACCACCTGGTGACAAGTGATTCAAAGTGTCTTGGCGGTGCCGTCCAAACGTATAGCTTTTCTCCAATCAAGATCTGAAAATACTAGCAGCAATCAAAGCATAAGTCTCTTTAGCTTGATATCTCTTAATTTTTTCCCATTTAATTTTAAGTTTCCACTTTCATTCATACCAGTATATGGCTAAACATTAGTAATCCATCATTTGAAAGTTTTATCAAAGAAGAACAAGATACCTTTCATGTCTTCAAGCACTCAGTAACTAAAAAACAAGCACATTAGAGTGATGAGTTCCAATTTCTATGGTTTCTAAGTGGCAGCCATGTTGGGTATCTATACAGATCTGTCATTGCCTTTGGCACTGGGAGGTAAATTTGTCAGCTATCTGGCTACAGGTGTAAAGAAGCTATTTGGCATCATCTAATTTGTTTGGGTGTATGTAGTAAGAGTACAAGTTGCTGTGGAAGTGGACCTGGGAAGGAGACGGTACAAGCTACTGCAGGACGGAGCACGGGGAAGAGCAATGGAAGAGGTGGAAAGAGAAGAACTGTCAGTACATTGCATTCCAGAGCGCTTAGAAAGAGGGGGCTAAAATCGCCAGGGGCCGAGTCGTCGGGCAGAGCTAGGGACCAGGATTTCTCTGAGGCCAGAGACAGAGCTTCCATCTCCGCTAGAGGGATCTAGGCAGGAAGAAACAATCGCTGGTGAGCAGAGAGAACAGCGCAAACTCCGAACGACACACAGATATAGAAACACACACAGATAAAACCTGGAGCTAACAGGAAAACAGACCCTTTAGAAAGCCTCTTTAAATGGAAGGAGTGCAAGTGTTTATTGTGATGAGCTCTGAAAGGGATCAGGAACATTCATTTTTTCAATATCTGACAAAGGTTTTGTGATATGTAGCAGGGGATTTTTCAAAACATCCAACAAACACAGAATCTCTACGAATTGTTTAGTATTAAAGATTGCTATGTCAGGCTTCGTTCACACTGCAGCCCGAAGTGACCCAAGTCTGAGTTTTTTGTCTTAATGCGACCTGTATCTGATCTTTTCATGACAGTCTGAACAGCACATCAGATTGTTCTCAAATGCGTTCCAGGCCACTTGGATATCTGATACGTACTCGATCTTTTCAAATGTGACCTGAATCCTAACGGTCAGGTCCTGAACGTCATTGATACTCAACAACTTTCACTATTTTGCATCCTAATACACGTAAGTGGGAAGAAAAACAACAGCCATGGTGAACAATAATGGGGATCAGGTTGTTAATATGCTGCTCCGGTCGGACAACAACTTCAAATATGTAAGCTATGCTCCACCGTTAGCATCCATGATTACTTCCGCAAACACTGAGCACGCTCTCTATGTATGATGTTATTGCGCCCTCTACTGCGCCTGCGGGACACTTTCAGCTGGTTTGTTGTTCACACTGGAGCTCACATACAGGTTGCATATACTGTATATGGAAGTGTGAACGGCCATGGCAAAATAAAAACAACAATTTGACAAAAAATCTGAATTGGTAAAATCTGAGAAAAGATCTACATCTACTTAAATTGTTACATATTTTCCAATTATTTGGACATTAAAGTTGTTCTGCTCAAAATATTAATGATAGCTGGAACAACCATTATGACAAGGGAGTACACTAACGTTTTGTTGGACTTATTATTATTATTTTTTTTGGTCAAATGCAGATGGACATTGTGGAAATATTAAGGGATAATTCTAAAAAGAAAATATGTGACCATGCAAAGGTAAACTCGAATCTTGCAAAACCTCTATGAGATCTCGCCAGAACAAATGTATTTTCCAAACCTTCTGCTGGATTTTGCATAAAGATAACTCAGTATCTCAACAAATTCTTTGTGGGCTCTCGCAAAACTTTTAGACAATCTCACTAAAGTTGCCGGACCTTGCAGAAGTGACTACGGATCTTGCAAAACTTTGCGAGGACTCTGAAAAGTCACTTGGGATCTTTGACAAAAATATCTCAGCTACAAATCAAGCTCGACATTTTTTTCTTCTTCCAATGTTCCTTCCATAGGGTTGCAAACACAAAAAGATTGCTATTTTTTTTTCTCTCAACTTTTAAAATTTACATCATTATTAGCTTGTATTCTGGAATCAACTGATGTCAAATAAATCTAAAAAGGGGGCCAACTGGTTTAAATTGATGCAACATAGACAATGCCAGATGCCATACAACAGTACAATGACGTAAAGTGCACATTTAAATGCATACATAGCCAAAAAAGAATGCAAAATTATTATTTTAATTTTTTAACTCCGCAGAGGTTGGCTTGAGCCTGGAAGTGTCTAAACACTTCCTGTTTCTGTTAAAGAAATTTTAATAAGGAAAACCAATCAAGGGACAAACAACCAGAGCCAGAAAATGAGAAAAAAAAAAAAAAAAAGGTTTAGATTAGGAATGTAACAGAGAAGGTCTGGCCTCTGGCATCTTGATACCAACATGATGACCCATTTTAGAAGATGGAACTCAGCAGTGCTGACATTACAGTCCAATTTTTGTCCTTGAATGAGAAAAAAACAAAGCAAATAATAAAAAAAAAAAAACAGGCACACTGATGAATTATTCAGTTTCAAGCTGCGTATCGATTGAGCCGTTTCTCTGCAGACTTGGAAGAGTTAGCTCTGCGCAGGCTTCAGGAGCGCCTCAGGTGGAAGTTATCGCTTTGCTGTGACTGACGGGAAAAAGCAGGTCATCAGCTATAAAATAAATAAATAAATAAATAAAACGCACAGAAGTGTCACAGCGACAAACACATAAAATGACAGTGACGGTGAGCGTTGGAGACAGAGGTAGCCCTAAAACTGTGTTTCTCAGCCTGCCAAACCGGACTGCGAATAACAAACCTGCTGAGCATGAATGAGTTTAACCAAATGAGGGAATGAGATCATAGCTGAGACAGGTGGCGGTGGGCGCCGTGGCGGGCAACACGGTTGACTGGGAAGGGGAAAAATATTTGATGTGGAGGAACGCCAGGACAAAAAAAATGGTAATGGGTGTAAGGCTGCAAGATTAACATCACACTGGATGCTTTTTTTTCCTGGAAAATGGAACTGGGTCCTATAGAGAGGAGCTACATGCACAACTATCATCATGTAAACGGTATACAGAAGGAACTATGTACTTAAAAACCGGCATATTTCTTTGAATTTTAGTCCAGATGTTGACATAGAGTCACATTCAACAAACTAGAATATACGTCCGGATGAGTCTCGTTTGTCATATTAAAAGTAAATTTTCTGCGGTAGTGCTAAGATGGTTTACATTGTGGGCATTAATGCATATTAATGTATATCTGGTCGCAAATTTACGATTTTTGTGAAAGCAGGGGATCCAATGTACGGTACTGTAAAAAAAAAGTAGCCAAACTGTGAAAACCCGTATTAAAAAAAACATACCCACATCAGACAATCACCACCTGCTAGCATTAGCATCTCTAATATAACAAGAAACAGTAAGAAAGGGATAAATGAAGGTTGATACTATTATACAACTAGAGAACAGAAGACTAGTTTGAGACATTGCTACTGAGGTAACAAGAAAAAAAAGGTTATTGTGTAAAGTGCACTGCCTCCTACTGGCGATTAGGTGGAACTGAGAAGTACCTCAATGATTCTGACTGTAGGAGCGACAGCTACATCGACCGTTTATCTGAACCTTTTTATGTACAGATTATTAAAAAACTATCCGGTGGCAATCAGGTAGTTATTTTGTTCATCTTTTCACTAAGAAATTTCTCTCCCCCAAAAGGTTTAGTGGAATTTCTTTCCCGCTTGCTGTGTTGTGCCCTACAAGGTGCAGCGTATCAAGAGCCAATGAATGTATGAAATGGAGGAATGAGCCATCAACAGCGTTTCTGGTGGTTATTGACCTTCTTGTCGGTGCTGTGCTTGTTGGGCCTGGGGGGCAGCGCGTAGTAGTGGCAGATGGAGCCGGACAGGTTGTCCATCAAACTCAACTCTCCCTCCATTGAGCCCTGGATGACCAGGGAGATGGAGTCAAACTGCGGTCTCCGCTGCACAAACTTGGACATCGCAGAGAGAGTAAGAGAGAGCAGAGAAAGAAAAGAAAGAAAGACAACGACAGGAAATGAGTGAAAGAGAAGACAGATATATATATATATATATGTGCATAAACACAGAAACACGACTAAATGAGGGGAGGGAAAAAAAAAAAGACGGATCGATCAACTATACAAAAACAAAGGAATGATTGTGTAGACAATCAAAATCACTGCTTCTAAGCTCACATGTGCTTCCCTGTAAACCCACAAGGGGGCATTACAGCACCGTAGCAGAGCTGGTCTTCCAGGGTGGGGATGGAGAGGAGATTTTGGTTAACAACTCAGAGCAGCAGAGACAGATGGATAACATCTTAAAAGGGGAAAGATAACAATAGCAAGACCTCGATTTCCTATCCTCCAAAAAGTTCCCCCTGCTGTCTGGAAATAGCTGTTGAAGTGAACAACAAGACCCGCAGCTGAGCTTTCCCATGGCACTGTGACCTGTCTCTGACTGGCATGCTGCCTTCAGGGACCAGCCATAACACACACACACGCACCCCCACACGCACACACACACACACACCCCAACTAGCACACACTTAGAAAAATGCAGTAAGTGACGAGCACAAACTATAAACCAATCTGCTATGAGTCAGAATAAGTTGTACACAGTAGCAAATATGAAGAAAGGTCTTAGAAAATGAGTTGAAAAATAGGCAAAGTGTTTTCAGAGAGATGCCAGTTCTTGACTTATAGTTACATGACGGCTCACCGGTTTAACCTTCAGCAGTCAGACTTGAGTTTTCATGAACATTTTCACCTTTTGCTAGCTCCAAACATCAACGTATTTAATTGAGATTCTATGCTTTAGCCCAACAAAGCAGCACATGACCCAATTCTTTGGAGAACATTTGTTTGGTTCAACTACAGATGCAAGTCTTTGACTTGACGCTGTGCACACCTCTAGATTTCTATCAAGTTTTTTGTAGCTGCTCACTACTCCTCTTCCAGAAACTACTGACTAACTTCTCTTACATGGCGAAGAAATGCCTCTCCGCAGCATGATGCTGCCACCACCACGTCTAACTCCAGTGCTAGCTTGCCTCTCCGAAACTGTTTCCTTTTAATCCCAGAGGATCGTCTTCTACATCTTTGCTCTGTTTCCTATTGGCTTGTGACAAACGGAATGAAACCACTCATGACTTTATTTATACAATAACTTTGTTGACAGTTTAAATTTCTGCAGCTCCTCCAGTCACCACTGGCCTAAAGGAGGCTCCATGACTGAAGACCAACACACACATCGCGTACTTCACAAGATCTACAGGAGTAGGTCAGATGAATAAAACTACGTCTGGCTTGATTTATATACATGTTGACCCCCAATCTTATCTTCTCTTAACTTGTACAGTGTACTTTCCAGAGATGTTGTATTGTCATGTTGTTTGTTGCAATGGTTTCCTGGTTCTATATTTCTCTCTTTCTGCAGGTGTAGAAGCAGACGTCTGGGATGTTGACTTGTATTCTTTCCTCTACTCTTATCTTCTTCTTTCCCTTTAAATCTTTTAAACCACATTTTCTCCTTTCTTTTCAGTCTTAGTATCAATTATATTTAAGATAAATGCAAAGCAATTTAGAATAAAGTTTTATTTGTATATGTATCAAGTAGAGAATCACAGCAAAGACTTGTGAGATAAATCTGTTGGGCCTCATCTTGGCAATCAGACAATTCTGAGTTCCACAGGAAACGTTAAAAGCAGAATATTAAAAAAACAACTAATGCTTTGCATCAAAGAAAGATCTGACAACAAAATATGTATTCTCATGACTTGTTGTCCAGCCTGACTGAATCTCAGCTGTATGGTCCTAAAACAAACCCCAAAGAACCTCGATCTTATTATGGTAACATGAGAAAAAAAAAGAAAAGAAAAGAGCACTGAAAGCAGCTATAAAATCATGTGCATGCAAGGTCTTGGAAGCACATGGTGTTTTCTAACATCCACAGTTTCTATTATTAGGCACAAAAATAAGCAGTTAGGCTTTTAGCTATAAATCAGTTTTTTACCCCTTGATGTTACAACATTTCCATGTTTGTTAAGAAAATGAGACTTTAAAAGATGGGACAGTGCCAAACAGCACAAAAGATCCTGAAAACCCCCCAACAAAAAACAGCTATTTACCTCCAGCTGGGGCTCTGGGTATGCGGGGGGTTCTGCTCTGATGTCTACAGAGTCTCTGGTTATATCAGCAGTGGGAGAGTCCATAGGACCTTCCCGCTCCTGCACCATGTCCCCCCCTCCGGCCGACCTCCAGGGGGAACTCCCTGAGCTGGACCGGTCCATGCCCAGGGCCAGGGGGTTGAGCTGGGGCGATCTTGGCGCCATGTCTGCTCCTTCCATTTGCAGCTCCAGATTTAACTCGGCCTCCAGCTCTGCCTCCTCTTTGGCTTCCTTATTGCTCTCCTCCAAGTGCTTCATCAGGACGGCTATGACCACGTTGACCAGGACAAACTGGGCGGTCAGGACGAAGGAGACGAAGTAAATGGGAGAGACCACGGTGTTGTAGCACGTCCCCGTTTCGTGGGCGCAGTCCCTCAGAGTGTCCTGCAACAGGGCCATAAAAGACGAGTAAGTCAGAAGCAGTCAGTGGGGTGGAGAAAGGTAAGGTTTATGTTATGTTGCGATTAGGAATTCATAAAAATGTGGACAGCATTTTAATGTACCAACTCTGTTTGTGTCACAACCAACTTCAACGCAGTGACCAGCGGCCTTCTGACGCTGCACTTCTCCTTTCTAAACATGCTGGTTCAAAGTGGAAATACACAAGAGCTTCACCTTCATGATGCCATTCCAGTTGTCGCCAGTGGAAACTCTAAAGAGCAGCAGGAACGCCATCCCAAAGTTCCTGAAAGTGGCGTAGCGGCCCAGACCTTCACACGGGTGGAGCTCATCACAGACTGTGGACAAAGAGGAAACGAGAAACATCAAGATAGCCGCACTCAGGGCTTTTTCTTTGCAGTGAAATAATTACCGTGACGCTGTTTTATTAATCTGAAAGCTCTGGGACACAATTAGCGAGATCAATATGGTGTTTCAACAAAGGATTTCGGGAAGCAATTAAAATCAGGTAGATTAAACCTTGAGAGGGGCGAAGGGAAGACTCAGAGCATGCCTGTGCACTCTGAGCAGTATTCAAGAGTGAAACTCTTTCCATCTAAGCTGCCTGTTTGAAACCGCGGACGTGTCCTTACTCAAGTCACCAAACAGCTCGACTCCCAATGCGGCAAAGATGAAGAAGAGGAGCATGAAGAGCAGGCCCAGATTCCCCACCTGCAGAGAGACGAAGAGTGAGGGATCAGAGTGTTAGAGGACAAACAGGTGGGAACGTGTCAGTGCTGTTGTCAAGGGATCAATTAATACTTCCTACTGTCATAGCAATGGAAAGAAAATTTACAAAGGACTGGCAAGACAAGGCAGTTAAAAATTTTGTTAGATAAGTAGCAAGATAGATCGCAAAAAATTTTTTTAAATAGCTAGCTAACTAGCTAGCCAGATTAATAGCTACCGAACAAGCTAGATAGATAGATAGCTAGATCCTATCCATACGTTAAATATTCAATATGGCGGCCATGAGTTTATAGCATCTGTCTGTTTGACTGGTCACTCGACACAACATAAAGCAAAGCTGACATTTCAAGGTCCAATTTCCAACTCTAGATATAAATGGGCCACAGCATTAGTAACCACCTGCACATGTTTATGGATCACTGTCAGCAAAAAACTGGAGAAACTTCACATAAGTTGCCTTGCTCTCCCTGTTGAGTTGCTTTTCAAAATACCAGTAGCCTATTTTCTCTTTTTAGTACCTTGGACTTATTAGTTTTTCTCCACAGAAACTTATAAACATGAATTAGCTTCATTTTTTTTTAACCTTATAAGTAAACAATTAGAAATACCTCTGGAGGTAGCTCAAGTTACCACCATAGGTATTTGTACCACAGTTTGAAGACCATGGGAGTAAGAGATAGAAAACTAATAGTTAACAATATTGCTTGCCTTTCAGTATGAATTTTGCCTGTTCTTCCCATGCATTTATGAAAGAAATGCAGACAGGATGAGGTAACCTTAGCCTATATAAAAACCTTTAGTAGTGAACAGTTCAGACTTGTGTCAATTTGAATCTAATGTGTTTATATTGCTAAATCTGACACAAAAACATGTCTTTCTTTCTACCTGCTACTTGGACTAAGCATTCAATATTTTAATTAAAGGAGTCGTAATATGTACTTTCCAATCACATAGTGCAGTTTTTATAGCACAATCAACTTATGTTAACTTAAGTTGTTATAAAAATGCTAGTTATATATCAAACATGACTTAAAAAAATCTGACGCATTGAAATTGGGTCTCTGTCTCTTTAAGAAGTTCCTGCTCATTCTGAAACGTGGCCTTCAGGAAGTCATCACAACATGGCTCCTCTATTAAACCTTTAACAATGTTTTTTTTTTTTTTTTTTTTACAAGTGTTTCACCAAGAAGTAGCTCATCATATAATGAGCTCAGCAGAAGCTCAGTTCCACCAGGTATTTGCTAAATGCTTCTGGCTAGTCTGAAGGAGCTGAGTGGGGGAGTGCAGAGTAGGTGTGGGCTGGAAGGTGGAAGCTTGAAACTGCAGCTTTGTCCTCAAAGGCGGGGCTAGGTCCCACCAGGTGTTTTGTGCAGTTGAGGGAATAACATTATAACATGATATAAAGCTCAAAAGAGATTTCCCTCTTACTATTTACATAAAACTTCCCCTTTAAATAATCTTAGTCAGATTTTTGAGGGGCATGAATGCAAAATGCAAATTCTTTTGCGGTGGACAGTCTCTAATTTTTCCTGTTGACGATTATTTTTTGTGTCTCTATCACATACAATCATAAAATACACTGTATGGGAGTACCAGATGACATTATGTAACGCTTTTCATCCCTCTGATGCAAGATGGCTGCAGCCGTGTCTCCGCTACTCAGGCTTCAGTTGTCTGACGGGGAAACAAACGGTGACAAAACGTCCATTTTAATGTAAGGCCTCACGCAGAGGAAGCCGAGCCGTCGTTTAACAGACAAAAGCGACACAGATACAACAGCGGATTACGGTTTTGTCGTGGAGGTGGGTTTCTGGGGTAATGAAGAGCTCTCGGATTCGCTGTCAGTGCAAATTAGCGAGCGGCAACCTGCTCGCACCCACATCACCTCCTGTTATCGCCTTTATTAATTCTGAACACTTCTGACAAGCTTAGGCAGAATGTAGCCCGGAACAACACTCGCTGTGACATCGTCTCTGTCTGAATGAAAACGACAGAGGTGCTATCAAAAAATGCTGGGAGCGGAGCATGGCGCCTCGTTTATCTTTTTTTTTGCTTTTCTTTTTTTTTTTTTCCAGATCCAAACTGTAGAAAGTTGCTCCAATTTACCAACTCTCTCACCCGGCAAATCCACCCACCAGTGTTCCAAACAAAACCTCGCGCTGCGCTCCCTTCCCCAGCCGCAGCGAGGGGGAACACTGATGCAAATAAGGCTGCATACAGTCAAAGGGGGGATAGACTGGTGGGAAAAGATGACGCTGTGAAATATAAAAATATGGACTGAATGAAAATGCTTCTGAGATGTAATTATACAGACAACAGCAGTGGGATGTGTTGGGGTTGGAAAAAAAAATGTATCCATGAAAAAGAAAAGACAGCATGGGGAATTCAAAGGCTTTGAGGTGTTAAAGTGAGCTGTTCTTATTACCTGAGGCAGAGCTTGCATAACTGTGTCCAGCAAAGCTCTCATTCCAACCGCCATCTTCAGGAGCTTCAGCACTGCGGAGACACAGTGTAAGAATAATAATTTAAAAGGTGATCCCAAACAAAGAGTTGTCAGTGTTATATAACTGGGGATGTTGCATCAAAACTTCTACGAAGTTGAAACCCGGTAATAATTAAAAACTGGGCAACTGAATCAGCAGTAGCATCTGATTTTTTCTAAGCGGTATTCACTCTCTGCCCTGACACAAACATGAACTTGACTGACGTCCCATTCTTAAGTCAAACGGTTTTATATGTGCTCTGGTGTCCAGTCATGTTGCAGCAGTAAAGGGTCCATTCCCAAACTGTTTCTCACTAAGTTGGGAACATGAAGTTTTCTAAACGACTTGGGATGTTAAAGTACAATAAGTTACTGTGCCAGCAAGAGGTCGAGTCCAGCCACTGAAAATCAGCCCACGCCGTAATCCTCTAGGGATTATTGACACAAAGCCTGATGGCAAGTGCCATTCTCCTAGCAACTGCAAAACCTGCACTCCTCCATCTGAGGAAGGCATGACTCTTCACTGCTTTAGGGTGTTTTCACTCCTGACAGTTTGATGGACTCTGTTCAGT
This sequence comes from Brachyrhaphis roseni, assembly GCA_903066815.1. Taxonomy (NCBI): domain Eukaryota; kingdom Metazoa; phylum Chordata; class Actinopteri; order Cyprinodontiformes; family Poeciliidae; genus Brachyrhaphis; species Brachyrhaphis roseni. The sequence continues at coordinate 13,848 of CAEFZY010076077.1, forward strand.
CGGGGACCAAAGTTGCAATACTTGTTGCATTTTCAGCTGGTGCGGTTTGTTTTCCTACTGTACTGGTGCTGCACCAAGAACCACAGAAGGGAAAAACACAAAAACCTCAAAAGAAGACATGAGCGGAACTTTCTTCTTCACAAAATGTAAACAAAAATGCATTGATATCAGATTTTAGTGGTTGGAGGATTTCTCTTTAGTCTTTAGCCAAAGAACATAGGCCATTTCTCCCACTAGCGCTAGACTAGCAAATTTGTTTTGATCATATTTACCCAGAATGCCTTGCACTATAGTCAGCTTCCTGCTTTTGGAGCGGTCTCCGGCCCGCTTTTATCCTCATATGCATTTGAACATCACCAGAGTTAAATTTTTGGTCAGAGTTCGATTGCACGTTCACACCTCCCCAAATGAACCGGACTAGTTCCTAGGCAAATAAACTAGAGTTCCATTAAAGGAGACTAAGCAGGTCTGGTGTGAATGCACCATTAGAGTCTAGTTGTAGTGTGCTTTACATCAGAACACTTTGCTTTACACGTGACTATGTCAGGCTTGGTGGTGGATTGAGTGAAGGAAACCTATTCCATGAGAATTAAGAGATTCCATCTTCTTAGCAAGCTTCCCTTTTATAGTATCTCTTTAAAAACAGTTCTACATTTGGAAAAATATTTTCAGTGAACCCCTAGTATTTGTAGGAGTGATGGACCACAGCAACTCAGCAATAGCTCAAACCTGCAATTATTACCGCCTGTTTTAATAATTCAAACATGAAATATACATTAATATGCACAGAGGAACTCGTCTTAACACAACCACACAAGTTAATATCTGCAGTCTTCTTTAATCCTGCTTTTGGGGTTACAGCCAATCAGTACCAAGAAAAATGAATTGTGTACCTGGATTGGCTGCTTTGCAGTAGTGTGTCAAGTAGCATCTAGGTATCTCAGTTTCTCAAGATGCATTTTCTTTCAAATATTTTAGAAAAATAAAACAACCTATGTCTTTCCAGGAACATTTTACAGTCACAATTCACAGAAAAATAAGTGAATCCACAAATACTGAACTGCGAATAGGCAGGAGACCACTGCAACGCTTTTCTTTGGTTACTGATTTTCTTACATTCTGTTGTTGCCCAAGAAGATTCCTCGCTGTAAGGTTTAAGTCCACTCTCTCTTACTATTAGTTTTCCATTGCTTTTTTTGTTTCCTTTTCAAGACATGGTTTAATTTCTCTGGTTGTCTGTTTGGCATCATCGTCCTGTTGGACCCTCCCCATGTCGCCACTCAGACGCTTTTGAAACAGTTTTGTACGGTGGTTTAAAATCTGGCAAGACTTTTGTGTATCTGTAATTCTATCTGTTTGGGAAAACCTCTCGACCCAACTTAATGCAACACCCCCCCTGAAACACAACAAAGGCTGCAGTGTATTTTACAGATGGCCGTAGACGCTCCATGTTCCACGTCTCGTCTGACCAACTTCGTACATGTTGCTTTAATTACCACATCCTGCATCGTAACGTCCTAATCAGTGATAATTACTCTGTAAGACTTATCTTCGGTGCAGTTCTTGTGTAATTTGACTCACATCCTCCTTTTCTTTCTGCATCCCTTTCTTCGGAATGGCTTCCGGACCTTTTCTAATGAGGTTTTAGCGAATTACAGTTGAATCAACTTAAAAATGATGCATGTGTGAGGTCTTTCTGGAGGTTCTTCTTTTTTTACCCCTCCTCTTTCGTAAGAATATCACTTTTACAAACTGCTTCTCTGTGTTTTTAGACATGCCGCTTCTTTTTTTCTTTATTTTTTGTCCTCCGATTTTCACATCTCCTTTTGCCCAAAAGGTTTTGCCCAAAACCAAAACCTTTTGGGCAAAAGGTTTTGGTTCTTTTGCCCAAAAGAACCAAAACCTGGTTCTTTTGGGCAAAGAACCAGGTTTTGGTTCTTTGCCCAAAACCTGGCAAAGAACCAGTTGCCCAGGTTTTGGGCAACTGGTTCTTTTGAAGCTGTCAAATCAATAAAGAATTAGAAAGCAATTATGTTCTTGTGACAGAGCACTAGTAAAGAAAATGTCAAGAAATTGTTTTAAAAATCTTTCTTTGCTATCCAGACTGGCTCATCCCTTTGGAATTGGTGCATTTCCCGTTTTAACAGCAAACCCACAGACATATAAAGGTACAAGACTAATATCAAAAACTGCGTCTAATGTTTTGTTCAAAACGACCCCTTGCAGAAAAAATAAAAAGTACTAGAAATTACCAAAAAAAACAAAAAAAAAGAGTCTCAGCAATCCAACAGATTGAAATTCTACATGAAAAATTTTACCAAACATTTTGTGCTGCTTCCATTTTTTACATGTTTTGCGATGATAACGTTATGATAACCGTGGGTGTTTTCAGCTCCAAACACTGTAGTCTCTTATTTTGAAGGAAGACAGGAAGCCATACGTTAGCTTCCCCTCAATCTGTTTTGATGGAGTCGATTACTAAGGACGGCTCAGGTTATGTAAGAACTGAAGAAGCCTGATCAGTTTTAAACTGTTTTGTGTAACAGCATTTTGGGTAGAAAAATAAACTGTGACACAGTAACTGTTAAGACATGGTTTCTTAACAGAAACCACCTTTATCTACTGTTTGTTTTCTGACTCATTTCAGAGGTGTTATAGTTTTCATCTCATATATTTAGCTATACTCTGCATTGGGTTCTCTCTTTTTGGGGGGAGGGCCTGAGCAGTATAGAAGAAAAAGCTGCAACAAAAAACATTCTGAAGGGAGTCAAACTTGACTCCCTTCAGAATGTTTTTTGTTAATAAACAAACAAAAAAAAAAAACAATTTATTTAAATTTATTTAAATTTAAATTTTATTTAAAAACAAAAAAAAAGTCAATAAACTATTGACTATACGACTGCAGTATAGTCAGTCGTATAGTCAAAGCTATACGACTGCAGAGATGAAGGTGGAGTCTATTTTTGGTTTTGGTTACAGAGTTGATGCCTGCTTATTCGTGGAATGTAACTAACTTTCATACAGTATATCTAAAATAGTCGAAAGAAATTGAAATACCTGGGTGCAATGCTATTTGACACACTTTTGGCTGGCACTTACAAAGCAACTAATCCAGGAGGGTCAACCAATTGGTTGTTTGCCAATTAAGGAAGACAGTGGATGTTTGCGTCTGGAGTCATGCTAAGACAGTTTCCGCTATGGGTGTAAAAAGTACATTTGCTATTAAAAAAGGCAGTTCTAATCAATTTCAGAGGTAGCTGTAAGTATTTCCGGATTCCAGCAATTTGCAGGCAGTTGTTGGTCATTTACCTCCGTTTAACTCCACTGTATTTAACAAATGCAAACAGATGGATTGTTGTAAAGTTTTAAAGCAGGAGTTTCACTCATTTCTGTCCTGCAGCTTCTCCTCCTCCTGTTTTTTCCAAACAAGCCCTCATTTACATCCATTAACAGAACACATATCGGAACTAAGTAAATTGGTACTCTCAAATTTTCCTGGCTTGTTTTCTCCTCTACCAAATCACCTTTCCTGTTTGTCGTCTTCTACCTACCCTCCATCCCTTTCCCCTCGTCATTAACTTCATCTCAATCTTTTTCGCTCTGACAGCAACTGCTCCTCTTTATGGCTTCATCCCATCTCCCGGTGATGGATCTCCAGGTCAGAAGTTATTCATCATTCCCTATATTCCTCCCTACGCCGATCTTTATCTCTCTCTCTGCCATAACCACGCTCATTGCAGATTAAGACCTTGCCGGTGCTTTGTTTGTCTGCCGAGTGCGTTTCCCTGTGGCATCTGGTTGGCTCGCCCTCAACCCGAGCCCTGCTGGGAAATGCCATGCGAAAATGACAGATAGGGGAGTCCCAGAGATGCGTCTGTTTTACAAGGATCCTTAAAAGGCAAAGCGGCATGTAAGAAGCAGCTGCACGAACGTATCTGGCAGAGCATCAAGGAAGGAGGCGGAAAGAACCGGGAGGGAGGGAGATCGTACCTCTTGCTATCCTCAGCACTCTCATGATGCGGATAATGGTTGGGTTGATGGGCAGCGAAGCGTTGACCTCAATCTCCTCCAGAGTGATGCCCATGATGGACAGCAGAACAATGGCGAGATCCAGTTGGTTCCATCTACACACACACACACACACATTCATCAGTCACCATTGCCGACTTGCTGTGCATCACTTCTTTTCGCCAAAGCCTTTGACAAATATGACTCCCTGCAAAGAGGTACAGGAGAACTACCGCACATTTCCTCTTTCTGAGTCATCGCCTCCAGGATTGAAGCGGCAACTCGACAGTTGGAATTGAGTCAGAAAGGAGCCACGAATTTGAGACTGGAAACTCAAACTTCAAATTGACTTCCAGGAAAAGGGAGTAAAAATCTGGCCATCTTACTGTAGCAAATGGGTTTCTCTTACTGCTTTTGCCTGGTCTGCTCAAAGAATTGTTAATGTTACTTTTAAGCCCCATGCAGATTTTTGTCAAATAGAGGCAAGTCTTTGTCATGGCAGACAGAACATTTGCATAGCATGGCATTTGATTGAACAATACCATTAAGTCAGAGCTGCATTAGCGTACCATTTTCATAAATTACATCTCTAATGAAATATTTTAAATTTGTCTAAAAAACATGTCTGGCTTAGTTGGAGACCACATCATTTATGCTATAAAAATGTTAAAACTGCTTGTGAAATAGACACACTGACGGTAACAAACTGACTCTATATTTAATTATCCACTTTCAGGTCAAAAGGTCCAAAAAACACACTGAAAGACCATGACTGAGTAGATAATAAAGATGCAGGTAGTTGAGTAGCATTTTCAGTGTTTCTACTCAGTCCATCAGAAAACCACTGGAAAATATAGAATCAACATGAAAAATGGGTTTAAAATTGTACAACTCTCAGTTACAGCTCTGGGTTATTTTCCTTAGGAATAAGAATGAATTGCAGTGTTGAGATGTTTAGCTAAACTCCTGCCAAAGTCAAACAGGATAAGGTTCTAACTGTGACAAAGCCAGTGGGCATCATGAAGTCCTGGGTGGCTGTTCAAACAAACGAGGTGTGCGTGTGTTTCGGGTGCATATTTATTCTAACGTGTGCTGGAGAGCGTGTGTGCCGTTGGGATTGTTCTGGTGCGTTACTGTGTGGTTTTCAAAAGGAAGCCAGGAATTTTTAAACTATGATATCATGTGAAGCGGCAGTGCTTTATGGCCGTTTAATGAGGCCTTTTGTATTCACGCAGACATTTACCGATGCAGCTTATAAAGAGTTCGCCTAAGCTCCCTGAACACGGGTTTAGGTTTTCCACATGAGTCAGCGCTTAAAAGATCGGCACCGCCAGTAAGCGGTTCATTAGACGCACACATCGAATCAGATATCGATGGTTGAAAATAACATCACTTAGGAAGCGTGGTCATGGTTGGAATACTGACTTGTCCTTGAAGAAACGCCGAAATCCAAAGGCCACCAGCTTGAAGACAGATTCCAAAACAAAGATGAGGGTGAAGATGTAGTTGCAGATCTTCAACGCGTTGTCAAGCTCCTTTAAAGGACATCAGAAAAAGTTAATACAAAGCAGACGGAGACCTCATACTATATTTTTAGTTAAACAGAGCAATGGGTTTCACAAAATCACAATGATACTGTACTTAAAACCATTGTGGAAATGGAACAATGTGGAAATGTTTTAAAAAAAACTATGTCAACTAGACTTCATCCCTTTTCTCTACGATAGACCTTACCATTATTAGATCGCTCAAGTTGTCCTCTCTCAGTTTCAGTGAAAAGGACATAAAAATCAAAGTGTCCATTTTGTTGCCTGTGGGAGAATTCACCACTTCCATCTGCATGTAAAAACTGACCTTTTGCAGAGAGACGAAGAGAGCACTGCTGGTCAGCGGGGATTTGACTAAACCCTCCTGGGTGGCAAATTATCCCCGAGCAGCAAGGCCCAGTTTGTAAAACATCTCCTTATCTCACCGTCTACTCTAACTTTGCTATCAATTTAAATTTACTGCTTATTATTGAGTAAAACCATTTGACAGAAAGGCTTCCCATAAATATTCTAGTAGATTTGTCGCCCCCTCCTTGAACCTCTCTAAAGCATTTTTATGTTTTAGAGAAAAATGTTCAAACACAATTGTGTTTCGACCTTTTGATCAAAGTTGATAACTTTTTATTTATTATTTACTGTTTTATGTCTTTAACTGGTTAAGCAGTAAGGTTTAACTGTTTGTTTTGACCTTGCTTTTATAGTTCTGAGAAGGTATTGTGGCCTTTCCTTTGGCAATTCTGTAGGTAATGGGGGTTTTTTTTGCTTTCTTTGTAGCGTTAGCGATGCCTGATAATATTTTACTGCCATTTGCATTTAAAGAGAATATTTAAAACACACACCGTTAAAAGATCACTGGATCATAAAGTCAGTCATATTTTTGCAGTTTTTATTGTTTTTCTCCATTTTTATTGATTCTCGTTTTATTGTTTCGACTAAACTTTTATAGTTCTCCAAAGGTTGTTTTTTTTTTTTTCCCAGGAAATTGCAAAGCTCTCCTACCTTTTTTCCCCCCTCAATTAAATCTTTTTTGAAAACTGAACTCAAAAAGAAAACATTCCAAAACAATCATAGATTAGGAGCACTACGGAAACTGATAAGCACATCAGCCAAAGTGAGTTGCAACAATACGTTGCAATTATTTTCAACACATGTGAAAACTGGAACCTCTTTTATCTGATACCCCTCAATAAGATCCAGTGAAACCTACTTTCTGTTTATAAAAAAAAATTGTTCAAGCTCTGTCAGATAGGATTAAGTGGGTCTGTTAATCTAATTTCAAGTTTTGCCACAAATTCTCAATTAGAATTTCGTCCGGACTTTGCTAGGCTGTTATAACATATTGACCTGCTTTTATCTAAGTCTTTCCATTGTATGCATGAAATTGTTGTCTTGCTGGATTTCCTTTAATTTACCCTGTTTCTAGCTACTAAAACAACTGGATGCAGATAATTTCATTTAGGAGTAAAAAAGGTCCAGATGCAAAGACATGGTAGACTTTTTGGGTCTCCTAAAATAAAATCTTGAGTTTCAAGGTAACCTTAACAAGGTTTGAAGATTCCTGCAAAGTCAACTGAGCATTGGTGTCAACATGTACAGGGATGTTAATTGCCTGACCTGTGGCTGCTCGTAGTGCTCCATGGACATGGTGATAACGTTGAGCCCTATGACGATGGTGATGAAGAGGTCCAGGTAGTGGCTGGTGCACATCTTGTGGATGAGCAGCCGAGTGGGGGAGTAATCGGAGTAGTAGGGCTTACTCTGAGCTTCTGTTGGAAGTGGGTGGGTAGGGTGGGGGGAATAAGGCAAGGGGTAATCAGGAGGAGGAGGAGGGTAGCGGGAAAAGGAGGAAGGGGAGGCGGTGGTCAAAAAGTGAGCCAGAAGGTAATATGCAGGAACAGCGTACAGTAGGCCTGCAGTGCTGAGAGGAAAAAAAGCCAACGAATCATCTTGGAAAAAATCAAATAAAAAAGGGAGGGATTAGTGAAAGTTTAATGGTTGACTCGAACTGACAGTACAACAGTGTGCGAGGAGAAGTGAGAGACTATAAAGCAGAAAGACAGACCAGATAACGGACAGAGACAAAGGGAGACTTCCTGTTAATCCCTGTGCAGTTATGACGGATGAAGTGAACGCTGCTCTCCTTCGAGCAACAGTGAAACTTTCTTTGAATGCGATGAAGGATGAACTGCTCAGTGAAACTTTATTCAGGAGATCTCCCTTTTTATCCCCCTCTGGAACCGTTCATGATCTGTCTTTCCTTATCTCATCCACCTCTCTGAGGTGGAGAACTTAATAGAGCAGGAAGGTAGTTTCTCAAACTCATCCATCACTCCGTCTCTCCTCTATTGCTTCAGTCCAGACTGGAAGGATAGATGGGTTTAGAGCAAGGATGAGGAAGAAAGAGGAGGCTTATGTCATCCATCACCTTATTGCCAACATCAGTGAAGGAGAGATCACACCGGTGCGGGAATTTAAAGAATGGAATATAATCGAACCAGTTGATTAAAAGACAGAAGTCCTTTGGATCTTTGGAGTGCTGCCCGTCTGTTCAGCAGCCAACTGTGGCAGCAGCTGTGTAGGTCTGAGATGATTCCCATGAGTGTGTATGTGTGTGGTTCATGGTGCGCACCTAGAGGGTTCCCCATCCAGTCCAAGGAACTCCACTTGTAAATCAGGTAATGAGACAGAAAGGCTTACTTAGCAGGATCTTTAGAAAGGTCTTCAAGCCTGCGCTCCAAATCTGATGTTCTTAATAGAAAGTTTTCTCTAGTGAGAAACAGTCGCACCTATTAAGTCTGGACAAAACTGGGGCAGGGTTGATTTTCTCATGGGAATAGTTGGTGTTTTTCTTTTTACCTTTTACTAAGTGCTTTAGCTTAAGAAATTATGATTTTCACTGTTGTTTTCAAAAGTTGTACCGATCTAATAAAAACATACTGAGGAGAAAAATACAATAATGTAATGTAAATTAAGTTAACTACATTCATGTTTACCTATTTAATTAGTTTTTTTGTCATGAAGTGTCAATAACATACCTATTTTGAGCTTGAACGGTTAGCTAATAAAAGTAGTAATCTAATAGCATGCTAGCAAGCTAATAGTAAGTTGGCTCCACAAGCAACTGGTATTCTAATAGTATTTTAAAAAGCAAATTCCAGACTAACAAGCCAGTAGACTATCAAAATAATAGCAGACGACCAAGTGAATTTTAATTTTGATCAATTAATACTGGGCTAAGGAGATATAGAGCTAGAGACTAAAAGTAAGCTAAGAGTCTAACAATATTTTAATGGGTTAACGGTAAGCTAACAAGCTACTAGAAACCAAACAAACAGTATGGCAAGCAAAACAGCTAGCAATAACTTAATTACCTAAAAGATGACTAAAGGGCTAAAAGGCTTATAGTAGACCTACAAACTAATAGGCTACAAAACTAATACTTGTTAATAGAAAGCAAACAGGCTAACAGTAGGATAGCAAACTAAAACAATAAGCTTAAAATAGCCTAGTAAGCTAGTAGTAAGTTGTAAATAAGAGGCCACCAAATTTACAGTAGGCTACTAAAGTATTTTCAGGTTAGTAAGCTAATATTCAGCTTTGCCCAACATTTTGCAAACCCATGTAGATTTAGGGTTAAACTTTGTTTGTGTTTGTTTTTTTTATCATTTGACCTACATGTTTTTTCTGAGTGAAAGTAATATTAGCATTTTTAAGTGACCTAACCAGAGTCTTGACTTCAGTCTAATAGAGAATCTGTGGACAGAGTTAAAGATTAGGATGATAGTAAGAAGCTCAAAAACTCGTGCAACTTTGTACACTTTGAGCTAATCAAAGACAAATTGTCAAAATGACAGGGGTTTGGTTGCTATAATGCCAATAAAGACTTCACTATTGATTACAGAAAAGGTTCCAAATAATTTCTTACAGTACATTTTTTCAAGTCTGGTAATTCATTTACATTGCTTTACTGTGGGTTCCCTTTTCGGGCCAGAGACAGACTTCTTGGTTGAGTGAACGCAATGTTAAATCTGCCAGGGGTATGAATAATTTAGAACTCAACTTTGCCTAAAAGGTGTTAAGACTTGCTCAAGAAGAGTCTTTAGGGGCCAAATATTAGATGAGCAAAGCAGCCTTTTTGTCAATTAAATAATTTAAAGAGGAATGATCATACCGTAGTAAATGTTTGAAAGCTTTCAATCTAAATGCTCAGGGGAAAATATTTTGATTGTTACTGACATGGAGAAAGTAAAACCACTGAAAGATTCCTGTTACCATTTACACATTACATTAGATTTCAGAAAAAAATTAAATAAAATAAAAAAAAACATAAATGTGAATATGAGTAACTAAGTGAATCAATTTGTGATGTTTTATTTCCATGGATAATTTTGAAATAAATAATGGAGAGATGTTGACATTATAGGGCCAGAGTTTTGCCTCGTCTGAGTGCCGTCAACTTAATTATTTCAAATTCTGGTTTTCGGGTCACGGCTGCTGACAGCTAATTTTGTCCTCGCTGGTAATTATCGATATTGACGACAGGGGAGATCCACCTGAATACCAGTCATGTGGGGTGAACCGCCGGGCGGCCGGCTGTGGAGTTTGCCCGTCGCTGAACACCTGCGGAGATGTGCGTGCCAGAATCAGGGAAAACAATATGACCTCCGGTGTGCTCAGACTCCTAAAATAAAAGGCACCTCAGCTTGCTGACATACTTTGTCATATGCTATGCTCCTCAGCACCTCCGAACCTGATTTGAGCGTGACACCAACACATTCTCATCTTGTCAGATGCTCTCTATAAACAGGCCTATAATTTTAGACGTGACACAACATGGCCGCTGGGCAGACTGAGGAGATTTAGGGCGTCTTGGAAACGTCTGCGGGAGCGGCTTTAAATCTGAGCAGGTGGGTGGAACTGTTGCTGGATGCAACAGCGTGGCTCTTTCCCTGGGAGTTTGTATTCACAAGATTCTTCATCATCTCCTGAACTGCGGGCATTACTCTTACTCTGCTCTACTTACTGTCTGCAGGTGCGAGGCGAGCTAAGGCAGACAGAGACAGATGCAACTGGTTCGCTTCCCATGCATCTAACTCTGCTGCACAAGACGGAGTTATGTTTTACCCTGCAACTGCCCCAATTATATGGCTCTACAACAGGGAAAAGTGTTTATTATGGGATTGTGAAGGCCAGAGTCGTAGTTGTCGTCAATCCTAATTGTGTGATGAAGCAAACGGGAAGTCGTTCAGTCCTGACCCTGTATTATGAACAGAGCCGAGAGGGTGAGACCGAACACGGAACAGGGGGATGTGGGAGAAGAAAGCTTTGGTTTTTCCAACAGCAACTTAACGACTCGAGAGTGAGTGAAGAAAGAGAGGCGAGGTCAAGGTTTCAGAACCAAACCTCTACTGCTCTCAGTTTCACTGGTCTTTCATCTTCCACAAGTAGAAATTCACTTTCCCTAAAGAAGGCTGCGCTTCTTTTTTCTAAATTACATTCGCAAGGTTTATAGGAAGATTAATAAAATAAGACTTCCTGCTCCCACTTTTGCCCCTTTGACTCGCTCAATTCCTTCACTGATGTGGCCGGTGAGCCTTCTCTCAAAAGTTGGATATAATTTCTGAAACAAAGGGAAGCAAGTGCAAACATACAAAGAGGTCAGGGTTAACCTCTCTGCGATCGTTGCACCAGCTCCCTGTATTTTCACTTTTAAATTTGACAAAGTCAAAGAATATTTGACAGACCATCCAGGACAACTATTGAAAAGAGTTTTAGATCCAACTGTGTTTGTTAACTGTACTGCAAAAACGTACAAGAGCTAAAAAGTAATTCAACTACTGATTTGAACCAGTGGTAGAGATGGTCACTCTAGTGGCGTCTGCACCAAGCCAGCCTTTAGGTTTGTGATTGGTAGCAAACACTTTAACTAGACATTGAACTAGTCTAGTTAAAAAGACTAGTTCTTTTTTAAAAAGTCTCCGGTGACTAGGTCATCCCTTCAAGTTTAATGTAGACTCAACTGCGAACTCTGTGTGACATCGATAATCTTTGTTTCTAATCACACGTGATTACGTTTGTTCACCCGATAAATCATTGAAAAACATACCGCGCCATCATCCTCCAACCACTTCTTGTCGTCCTTTTTGTCCTGACAGTAGTAACAGTCAGTTATTGATCAAATGACTTGTAGAATGTGAAAAACTGTTTCTATTGCAGTTTTCAATACAACCGGAAAAAAAAAACTCATCCTAGCGCAAAAACTTTTTCGAAATTGCCAAAAAAAAATTTACAATTCAATGTAACCCAATATAGTGTCAATGCAAGTGAAGGAGGTCGAATTCAGTGAATCTAATGCAGAGCTCAGCCTCAAAGTATCCAACATGCTACATCTTAGGAATGGTTGGCTGCAAAGGACAATTGCCATTGCTAAATCAAGTCCATCAACACCAAGCCTATTGACTCCCCTACATTAACAACATCATATTACTTACCCTAGTGCTGTTTCTATGCCTTTGTCTGCAAAAGAATCAATTCCAATTGATTGATAGGAGAATACTCATAAAACTGTGTACCTACAACAACTCATTGCACAGCCAACAACAAAGTGAATCACTAGTGCAGGCTGCTGAAAACTGGAAAAGGTAACGCCAGTCCCATTGACATGTCACAACATCCAGCTTGTGTCATGAGATTTCTCCATGACTCATCTGTAGTTCAACTGGAACTTCAAGCAGACCTGTTCCATCGATCTACAAATTTAGATTTGCTCATTTCGACCAAGATCTAAAACCCCCTTTTTCGTAATGTGTTGAAAGGTCTGTCAAATAGCAAGGAAGAACAGTTAGAGGAAACAGAGAAACATTTCCTGTCCAAAACCAACCCGAACAGCCTCAACTCCTCTACATATTTCCCCACTTTTATCGTCAATGCTTCCCTTCACGGGGGAAAATGTGAGGCGCTGAGGATTAGGCATGAGGGTTGCTTTTGCACATGGCCACTCTCAAAAACATAATAGCATACATTTCCGAGGCGGTCATTTTTCTTTTTTTTTGGGAAATACAGACACAGTAAGGCTCCTCATTGGTTGTTGGACCGATGAGTAAGCACACACAGCACTATGAGTGTACCGTGATAGTGTGAGTGAGAGCACATTGGCTTGGATCGAGTATGTTGGAAATGGGTCTGGAACCAGAGATACTGTTGTGACTGTGCAAAAGGTGTCTAGAATAAGCTGTGAAGTGGAAAGGATGTTGAGTTGGCCACTCGGTCGAAACGAGGATCTTACAATGAATCTCAATTGGTCGACTCATTGGGTAAAATGGCTGCTGCTTAGAGGGAGAGCCTCTAAAAGTGGCTGAAGGCGTTGGTTGGGTCTGGTTGTCCGATCACATTTTCATGAATTAGGAAGTGTGGATTAATGGGGGATCCGGAAAATGAATGAGGGATAGGGATTGACAGGAACATAATATTTAGAGCTTGGATGACAAATGAAATGGATGAAAAGATTTGAGAAGGGCAACGGAGATAAAAGCAGCACCAGTGCATCTTAATGCTTAGATACCCAAACAAAAAAAAGAGCTAAACAACAATGATTTCCCGTAATTGCAAGGCACCCTTTTGGTTTAATGCGACGGCTGCTTTTATGCTCCTGTCCTTCGTAGCAAATGGCTCAATATCAAATCTCAAAACTCAGTGTCTGCCAGGGAATGTGCTTTGACCTTCATTGTCAAGGAAAACGATGTCCCAATTCTGAAATCCAGCAAACACTGAGTCTAAAAGAAAAAGACAACTGTCAACGAAAACAGTTACTGAAAGCAAGAAACAAAAAAACAAACAAAAAAAAAACCCACAACCCAAACAATTATTTAACCGATTTTCCAGATTGCTCTGCTGTCTCACTTCAAAAAAAAAAAAAAATCCAAGAGAGAGGAGAAAGGGTCGGAAACAAAAGACAAGAGAGCAGAGCAAATTGTGGAGTCCGGAAGAAAAGAGGTAAAGAAACAAGAAAAACGTGACATTGTTCAAAATGACAGGGTGTGAAAACACACTCTCTCATCGGCACTTCTCAACGCACATGAACACACACACACACACACGCGCACATGGCAGACTGACACACCTTTCTGAGTCATACTTGAGCTGGATGGACTCATTGAAATGAGTGAAAGCAAGTGATTGGATTGAGTGGATGGCAGGGCGGAGTAACGAGAAAAACAGCGCAACAAGATACAGACCGATGGGAAGCTTGTAAACCGCAGAATGAGAGCGTCTGTGACTTTCTTACTTTACCTCAGTCCATTTTTATTTGATTTTTCAATTTTTACCCGCAGTCTGACCTTTATCACTCTAAATCCAGGAAGACATTACCTAAAGAGACAGATACATAATCTATTACAGTTCTACAAGAGGACTCACTAGACATACTGTAGGACGGTTGCCGATAAACCAAGGTTTTTAAAAGTATACAGCTTGAAAACGACTAAAAACCTTTATGAAATGCCATAGAAAGCCTTCTCCTACCTGTTGCTGAACACTGCTGGTCAGATGGATGAACAAGGGCTGCTACACTTTTCTCTAAACAAAAGCTATTACGTAGGTTTCAGGCTCAATGCTCTGAGGATCAGAGCAGTTAAAGGGAATGAGATTCTTTGCGAAAGATACTTGACTACCAAATTTATCAAGTGTTTATATTATGTTTTTTGCTCAGGTCCATACATGAATGTTGAAATAAACGAATAGTGAAATCAATTTTAACTGAAAAATCAGCTTTACTGTTGTGTCCGAATAGAAATTAGCTCATGATATACATTTTTGTTTTAAATTGTGTAAATACTATGATGACATGAAAATGTTGTACTTTCATGCAAAGGTTGTTGCACCTTGAGAATGTCATAATGCAACTTTCTGACACTAAATTAAGTCTGTGAACACAAAACAAGACTTACTTAGCATTATTTAATCTGGGATTATGGCTACATCCCCTTAAATCCCAGCAAAAGGATCTCCTGTTGCAGCAAACACACCAGAAGATGTACAAAAGCTTCACAGAATCACAGAAATGGTTTCCAAAAAGGTTAAAAACTAAAGTGAGTTAAAGCTAGAGGCAAAAAACCCCATATTTGGTGAAGTTATATGCATATCCATTGCTTGGGTCTCGATGTTGAGCAATAGCAGAGAAGCCGACTCTAAATCAATGTATGATCGAAAAAAATACAGTAATTAAAAAAAAAGATACAAAAAATTATGGAAACATTTTTCTTTTTTACAGAACTAAAATGTGACAATTAATAAAAAAAAATACCGATTATTTAAAAAATTAGAAAATTTAAATAATATGACGAATAAGACAATGAGACTGGAAATAAAATAAAAATATTACATAATAGTCATATTCCTTAAACTACTAAAATCATAAATACTAATCTATGTTGCACTGTATAATCCAATAACATGATTTTTGGGTGCAGGAGAGGGCAAATTTATTACCTAATTTTTAGGACACTATTCCAAGACGAACATCATTTCATTAAATTATTGCCGGTGTACCTCAGGGCTGTGTATTTGTCCCACTTCCTTTTTCACAATATCTTTTCTGTTCAACTTGGTGAACAAAGACTGAAGACGACAAATAACATCAGTGGAGACATTTCTATCACTCTCAGTTTTTCCCACTAATCTTCAATTGACAACTAAAACATGAGACAGTAGTGAATTTAATACAGTACATTCAGTTCAATAACAGCAACCCTACACAATAAGGCTGCTTTTGTTATGGTGTTGTTTTCTTTAGACAGCCACTGAAATATTCATGAAGACATGTTTCAACATGAAACATTAATTCAAGATGTTGTCAGTACATTGTCTCTTCCAACCACACATGTCAAGCTAAATAATTCAGCCAGAATTCAGCTGTAAAGCACAAATTGCTTTAAAACCTGGAACAATGCTGAGTATTTTTTTTTATCTTTACTTTGGATTTCGCCCTCAGTTGATGGTTTCGTTCGAAGACAGTTTGACAAGCAAATCAGGTTCAACTGACAAATACACATGATGGGACATGATGGCAGTACAACAACTGAAGATGAAGTTTGTCTGTCTTAAGAGAAAGGAGAACTTGACCTACTTCAACTAACACAAACCTAAAACAGTTGCGCTTACGCAGCGTTTAATTGCTGATAGCTTTTACTTTGTTTTGTCACATTTGACTCTCCACTTAGTGCTCCTGCCTACACCTTGTGCCATCCACTGTTTACATTCCTGAGCTGCTAATTTCAGAGGCGACATGCTGAGGTATGTTACCGTCTCTCTCCGTGCTCCACGCTGATCTAAGGTTTTCTTGCCTCTGTACCAGCACCCACTCACCCTCCTCATTTATTCATCCCCAAAGAACATCTGTAATTAATTACAGCGCGGCGACAGAGGAATAGAAGAAAGAAAGAGGGGCAATGAGAAACTTCGGCAAGATTCATCTCTGTTAGCTCTGACCCAGTTACAGCGAGGGATTAGCATCGACTGTCTTGCATTTATCCTTATGTGTGCAGGCTAATAGACGAAGTGAAGCCGTTTCGCACATACTGACGCTTACATTTCGGACTGCAGACTGTGTGTTTCTGTGGTGCTAGGGGGATCAACAATTGACCAACTTGTTGCAGAGGGGCAGCAATCCAATGATGCGCACTATAATGCGCATCAAGTGGATTATTATTAATCCACTTTGATTAATAATAAGTGGAGATTAATCCTAGTCGGAACGGCAGCCTTTTATTCTCTTTATTTCGGTGCTATCATGCAGCGTTTCTTTTCTGCTTGATCGCTGTATTTTGTTTTCATCAAGTAAAGCACTTTGAACTGCCTTGTTGCTGAAATGTGCTACACTAATAAAACTGACTAATTGTAAATTGTCAAGTTCTAGACACCGAATGCTTTAGCAGCGCTTAGGAAATATTACTCAGTTGCACTTTAAAAGATTATGAGAAAGTCTAAATGTAAAAAAAAGTGAAAGAATTAGCAACGAGATAAGCAAAGACAAATGGATCAAAAGTAAGATAAGATAAAATATGCTAAATTAAGCTAAACTAGTTAAGATAAGCAAATTGTCAGCTTAAAAATAATGGCCCAAAAATAATGGACAGTCATTTTTTGCTAAAAGTGTTTTCTTTTTTTCCCCCTGAAACATCTTTTGGAAAGAAAGAGCTGGTGATGTTTCTTTTTTCCATTTCCAAAATCAATTTTGGTAAATTATGACGTAGGCCATTATTTTAGGAAAATGACGAAACATGAGTTAGAACAAAGCTAATGCAAGCTAAGATAAGATAAATGGAGGTGAACTTAAGTTGCTATGACACTGTTTCCTATCTTAGAATACAATCTGTATTTAAAGACAAATATCTACATGTGAGGAAATGAAGGTGACTTTGTGAAACATCAGGTCCTGTCAAATCTTTGAGGTGTGTTTCACTTTTGATGCACTTCCCATTTGAATTGTGCATCTACACTGAGATCGGTGGTGTGGAACTCAGTGTTCTGCTGTGTCAAGACCGGATACGTCACTTTTCCACAAGAGAACTGTCTCGAGTGTATTTAAAAATCATCTGGGGATACAATTTTCCAGCTCCATGTGTGGGCCCCCAAGTGACCAAATATTCATTAGCCAAACTAGACATCTTAACACTTTGTGTGATGTAAAGTGAGATTAGGTAATGTTTTCTTTGGGTCACTGCTGCCTTCTTTAGTCACAGTTCCCATGTCTGTTTGTGTAATCCCTCGTTCCTCTGTGATGAATCCAAATAAATGCACTTCCTACACCATCTTCATTCCTTTTGTTCTTCTCCTCCCTTCTGTGCTCCACAAACTGCTGCTCCAAGCACAGTGCGAACTAAAGATAAGAGTCCAGACCCAAAAAACACGCTGCCTTCACAGCCAGGACACATGTGCACCCACACACGAACATGCACTGAAGCGTTATTCTGGGAGTGCGGGTAACAGCTCGCACACAATGGGGTTGTGTTCGAGTCTAGACCCCAAACACAACCTCGCAAGTAACAGGCTGCGTGGGCGCTGTGTTTGGTGTGTCGTCTTGTGCCGTCACTTTTATAATTACACGTGGGTAAAAAAAAAAAAAAGCGTTAGAATCCAGCAAAGCAGCTCTCCCCTGAGGCTAAATGTTGCATTTAGGAATCAGATGGCTGCGGCGGTCTGCCTCTCAGACAGAAATCTAGACGGAGATGGAGCGAGGATCAGAGGACGAGGCTGGCTGCTCCTGCATATTTTACGACCTGTTCTGCAGCCATCTGCTCTCTGACATGCTCACACAAACACACACATGCACACGCCGGCGTTTGAACTAGCGGTCAAATTTCCGTTCCAAGAATGTGTGGCTGCTTGGACACACATACACTCGAACTTTCATAGACACAACACCGTCGGCACGCTACTGCAAACCATTCATAACGCTGAGCTATTGATAGGATTGTTATTATTGGAGATACTTGTCTGCGGATTCCATCTATCATAGCAGTACCTTGAGCGGATTGCTATAGAAACGGGCTGTGATGATGCTGCTAAGTGTGTGTTCTGGTAGTGCTGAGGGAGACCAACTAGTGACTGTTGCAAAACGTTGCTCATGGGCAAAAATGAGAACCATAACACTGATAATAACTTTGTCCACCTCAAGGTGATCATAATGAATTGATTTACATATACTGTATATACAGTAGCTACTGAGCAGCCGGTTTAATTACGGTACTTGAACAGCTGCAAGGTTACTTATAAAACCATCACAGTACAATTTACAGCTTTTTCAATGTTTTGTTGAATTAAATTAGCATGTGACAGGTGAGTTAGAGACTTCATCAAACGTATTGTCCGTAAGATTTAAGCATTTAATTTAGAAATGTTTTGTGTTCTTCTACAGACCATCAAATACGAAACATCGACTAGTCTGCCTCCTGTAATTGATACTGTAAAAGCACTTAATGATTAAGGAGAAAATCTGGTAGCTTAGAAGCAAAACGTTAAGAACTAAAGGACGAAATAAGTCAAGTTAACGTAATTATCTCAGTTTATAAACGAAACTCAGACATTATTTTGCCCAAAGGGAAACTGGACTGAAATATTTTAGGCTAAATTCAGCTCAAACATATAATTAGCTAGCAACTGGCTGCTTGTGAGCAAGACATGAAGATGGGAGTTCTAATATATGCTAATTAGCTACCTTATAAACTGAGCTAAGATTGTTTAAAGGTTGATTTATGAAAGATAAATTAAAGATATACAAAGTCATGCTAAATGAAGCTAAATTATGATAAGATTAGATGAGCTTAGCTAAACATAGCTAAAGAGAAGAACTACAGAGTAGTGAGTAATTATGAAGCCGAAATGAAAAAGTAATTGTGTTCACTTACATCCAGTTAAAAAATAATAAATCACCAATATACAAATAGTTATGTCATTCTTTTTTAGTCAAACTAGCCATTTAACTCCAGTTCACTGCACTGTTAAACTAATGCAAGATACTGTGAGTATGCTAGTACTAATGGTTCCCTTTGCATCCAATTTTCAACTTAAAAGACCTTTTTTTCCCCTCAATCTCAAAATCCAACATGGCTGTTGTGCATATAAAACAGTGAAAATTACAGTAAAAAGTTGTTTTTTACTTCAAAATGTTTGAGAGATGTCAATGTTTGTTATATTCCTGTACAAGCCTGTAATAACGAATATGTCACATTACAGGTTGTGTGAAATTCTGAAAAGTAGTTGCTGGGTGACAAGTGATGACAATCGTTGTCATCTTGATAAAACAATAAGCAAATCCCAATCATTCATGCAACTGCAACGCATTTAATTCGGAAGTAACATTGTTCTAAAAATCAGTACATGTCAGAAGGAAAACGGATATTGGTGAAACACAACTGGCCAGAAAAATGTAATGTATCGATTTCTGAAGTTGCGCACATTTGATAAGACATTTGCTTTGATGCTGGGACAATTGGTGCTCAAATAAGGGAGTTCTGCACCAGAACCCTCAATGACTGGCAATGTACTTTAGAACAAACATGGCCATGTTTCCTGACTAGAAATTGTGAGTGTACAAGTTCCCGTGCTGTACAAAATCATTCTTACTGTTTCTACGCATTTTCTAAAAGAAGATCTCTCAAACCACAGTTCATACTTAAAATATAAGAGGTCAATCAATTCTTAAAGTCAAAGTTCCTCTAGTTGTTTCCCATTACCAAACTCTAACTGTCTCACCCCAGTCCATCTTAGGCTGGATCAAATTAACTAAGGTCTTCGTTCGTTCGTTCGTTCGTTACGGCGGAGAAGCTGCGGTGTGGTGCTGTGGACAGTGGATGGACGCAGGCAAGAGTGGAGCAGCTGTGAAAGACAAAGCCACAACAGAGAAAACAGGTAACAGTATGTCCAGCGGATTGAAGGCTGATGGGAGAGAGGCAGGGGGGCGGCGACGCAGGATGGGGCCCTACCTCCCGTGATCACTGAAATTAGAACCCTAGCCACCATGGTGGGTGGTCGTGGTCGGTGGCAGCAGTGGGGGTAGGGTGTTCAAGAGGACACATACAACATGCTGGAAACTCTGTACCTTTCAGTGTGCCGTCAGAAAGGGCCCAACTCACCCCCGGAACCAATAAATCTAGAGGAATGAGACCGTGTTAGTCAGAGGCTGAAGAAAGAAAGGAAGGAAGGATGGACTGAGTGTTTGAAACGAGAGAGAAAGAGAGTTAAAGAGAGAGAAAGAGGGAAAGAGGGATGGAGTAAGGTTAGAAGGAAGCGGTGAAAGATTTTAGCTGGTTTATGTGCCTGTGTTAGGTCTTTCCAGTGATTCTGAGTCCAGTTCTTCCGATCAATGTTGCCAGGGGTTGTCAATTTGTTCCCAGAACTTTCACAAGGTTTACGTAGTCAGCAACCTACTGTATACCCAACGTCTTGTCAAGTTACCCCTGTAACTCATCGACATCTGCAGGTAACCTTGGCTTTCTGTGTTGATACACTGCTAAGAAACCATCTTTCAGCACGGTTGTACAGTATGAGGGGAGGCGTAACGTTCATCTCAAAATCGGGCAAAGATATTCAAAAGGAACAAACTGTAGATGTGAAAGAAGAAAAAATAAGAGACGCCCGTCCTTCCAACACGTTTGCGTATGTATTCAGTGTATGAAGGGGAGTTTTCTCAATTTTTCAGGTACTCTTGTCAGACACCTTCTGTAAAAGGAAGATTAATTTTCCATCTGTATTTCTCAAGAACTTAGCTTATAGGTTATCATACAGGATAGATCTATAAACTGTAAGCTCTAAGTAACTATTTGTGTCCACTGCTCCTTGTACCAAGTAATAAAAAAAAAGAAAGTGCCTTTAAAATATGAGGTAGGATACAGAGATGCACCGAGAGAAATTGGTTGTTGATTGGAATCAGTCATAGTTGGCTTGGTAAGCTCTCAACTCTCAAACTCTAAAATCAGATCTTTTTCCATTCAGTGAAGCCGTCTTATTAGGTTAGCACTAGACTAACCTGCTAGTGCGAAGAAAAAACTTAAAATTAACTGTTTTTGTTATGAGTGAGTATTAAAGTAAGGTTAAAAAAAAAGTACCTAAAATACTTAAAAGAATAGACATGTCTGTTGTATCCACGATATCTGGTTTTTAAAACAGCACAAATCCACGAATATGTAAGACCTCCACTAAACATCCCTATAACTCCCTAATTTGATCATTCACACAGAGAATATACTTTAATAAAAATTATTGTGCACATTGGAAACCATTTTAGCACAACCGCAGGAGCTAATATCAACAGTGATCCTTATTTTTGTTCTTCAGGATATAGCCGATCAGCACCAACGAAAATAAATGGTACTCCTGGATTGACCGCTTTCAAAACACCAGCCAATAGCATGTCGAGTAGCATTGAATGTAGGAATTTCAGCTTTTCATTCAAATATTTCAGATATGCTCTACAAAAAAATTAAATCCCTGAATAGGCGGGTTGTGGAGTTACGTTACTCAGAAAATAGTGTTGATTACTTTCACTAAATTACTTTGGACCAAAGTCAAAATCCTACCTCCCAATCAAAACTTTACAAAAAACACAACATAGAAAGTTGGCAGCAAAATTCTCATCAGTGCATCTCTAATACAATCCCATGAGTTCAAGCACTTGATTCAAAACAAGGCTAAGGCTAGCATCAGCTAGCACCACATTTTTTGAAGGTGTAGGAAGCAGTGGAAGGGGCAAAAATCAAAACAGGCAGTTTGTTATGAACTCCTATACAGCCGCAGGGGAGGGGAAATGAGCTCTCAGCCCTACAAATCTCCTCTGCAGTGATCCCACATCTCAGCTAAGGCGCAGCGTCCAGATTGTGGTTCGACCCTTGCCCCCTGCGGCTGTACTAAACCACATGCAGAAGGGAGGGGGGGAGCTCACCTGATTTATTATTCAACAAGTCCCCCTCCCTCTAGCTCTGTTTATCTTCTACCATGCAAGCCCTATATTTCAGCACCCACTGGGCATGCTTCAAAGGGCCATCTCAAGCATGACGTCTACGGTAGACCAGGCAAGGTAAGGGCAGTGGGAAAGGAACGACGGGGGAACTCCAGTGGTCAGTTGCTCTAACTCTGTAGACCCTCCAACTTTGGGAGCTTTTCTCAACAACCAACGTGACAAACCTGATGCTAGTATTGAAGGAGAGCAACCAAAGTCTGTGGTTAGGTCTGCAGAGCCAGAGCAGATGACCACCAGACTACATTGCAAACTATCCTGGGGGAGGGAGGATCTAAAGGAAAAGGGGAAGAGGATTGACAATAGAAAGGGAAGGTTCTACCGCACAGTAGCAACTATGATTGCCACTAGCTCACTAACTGCGTTCTTCTAGATTCGGCCAAACCAAATTAAAAAGCAAAAGGAAAGAAAAAAAAAAAGGCTCAAGCTCAATTTCAAGCAGGACTCAGAAAGATGTGGAAAGACTACCGACCAGCCAGCTCCTTCTCCTTACTCCGTCTCTTTTTCTCCATTCGTTTCAGTCTCTTCTCCTCCCTGCGTTTGGCCTCCTCGGCCTCCTGGTGGCGCCGACATTTGTGGAAGTTCTCCACCACCACGCCCACGAACATGTTGAGCACAAAAAAGGCCACGATCAGGAGGAAGGAGATGAAGTAGAGCAGCATCCACGGGTTGTAGTTCATTATTGGCTGGAATACACAAGAAGAAGGGAGTGACTTTAGTTTCCCAGAGGCTTCATGAATTAAGGACAAAGATTACGATTTCACAATGGCTCAAGAACATGAATAAAAGGTGGTCTTTTCATGGTTATGAAAATTGTAGGTTCAAGATTATTGGCAAAGAGTCAAACTAACCACAAGCAGTAGTTCTGTCAACATCTTAAGATACTTACCTGTTGATCAACTCCTACAGCATCAAGGCCATCATACATGATATCCACCCATCCGTCTTTTGAGGCCAATACAAAAAGAGACATCAATGCCTGATAGAAAAGCGAAAGAGGGAATTTGTATTAAATGTACACAATCTTCTATTTTTTTTTTAGGTTTACAATGCCATCATTACATCTCTAAGTCAGTAAAGTCAACCCTAGATCTGGGGTCTTCAAATCAGATCTTGGGAGCCATTGTCTTGCAACTTTTAGATGTGTCCCTAGACTAATACACCTAAATCGATTGGCTGAATAACCTCCTCTGTATTCTGTAAAGTTCTCCAGACTCCTGCTAATGACCTCACTATTAGACTCGGATGTGTTGAAGCAGAGACGCATCTAAAAGCTGCAGGACACCAGCAACCCTCGAGGCCTGGAGTAGACAACCTATGTCCCAGACGGTACTGCCAGCAATAGCTTGAAGGAGGTTTTGGGCTGCGTTGCCAATTGTATATAATGTTGAAAGAAGGTCTCAACCAAGGATTTTATTTGGGCTCAGGTATGGGCTTGTGTTTTGTTATTCAATAATGGCCTAAAGTACTAACATCTGAGTAATACTTAAGAATACGTAGGAGTTCACAGTGTCGTCTTTGACAGTAGAAGCTCCTCATTCAAACCAAGTCTACCAATCAAGTTTATTCAGTGTTTGGAACTAGAACCCAATACTAATACTCAAGTTCTTCTTTCCCTGATGGAAATTTCAGTTCACCAAAGGTCCTCTAGGTTTCCTACTGAAACCAGGTCAGTTAGAAGACCTTGTGCCACAGAACCAATCAACTATTGAATGCAGACAACAATAAAACTGGCTGACCTAAGCTTCTTTCTGGGAGACATCAAACAAGAAAGCAGAGTAACATTGTTATATAATAGAGTTGGAGGTAGGCCTGGTCGGTTATCGGTATCAGCATCGACCTGGTTTTAAACTTAAAGGTTGAAGGTTATGGGTATGGGGTTTACTACCTGCCCCAGGTTGTCAAAGTTGTACTTGTGCCGGACCCATTTGTAGTGGGCCCCCTCGCAGTCTGTCCTGTTGGTTATGTTCCTCACATCCTCCCCCTGACACACAAAGAACTTCCCCTTGAAAAGCTACGGAGAAAAAACACAAAACATCCATAAAGCCACTTCACAACTGTTGGGTTCGGTTCCAGCGTTCAGCGGAAGGAAAGCCCATTCAGAGAAGGATTATTTTCACTGAGAAAATGCACACTTGATTTATCTCAGACTGTGAAATCAATACTGGAAGTTGAGATTTTAATGGGATCTCTGGGCAGAGCATGGCCCAGCAAAGCTGTTCAGGTGACTGAGGTCGAGGCACTGTAACCTTGAAGTTGGCTTTTGGTTTTAGGGTCTAAAGCAGGTGATATGTAGGAAAGCTTATAGAAAATTAATCAACCGCTGCTTCATAGAAATATTTAAATGCACATTTTTCACTAGAAAGGCCTCAGAAATGAAAAGAGGATTCAGTACTCCTCAAGGTATCCTCACAGCCAGTAATGTTTCATGACTTTACTTGGACAGATGGTTTATGGTCATTAGCACACTGATGAAGGATAAACAGAAGCTCAAACTGCTCCAAAGGCACGATATCTACTGGTACCAGGAGATACTTGGCTTTGCACTCTTTACTGAAATCTAATAGGTAATGTCCATAAATAAAATATATTGAAGAGAACATATGTAGAAACTAGAATTTGTAGCATTTGCAAGAAGAAAAGGACTATCCTGTTATCCTGTAGGGATTCCTCCAGTGTATTATAAGCCTGGTGGGCCACCAGGTTTTACTTGTGCCCCCACCAGGCTAAGCATTGCCTTATTTAAGTTTTTTTCTTCAATGTTTGCATTTTTAAGACTTTATAGTTGGTGTTGAGATACTTCAATAACACATAAATATCATGTGATATTTTCAAATTTCCTGTCAACTTCATATATTTTGTAACTCAAAAAGACGACGTGCCGTTGGATGAATGACTGCCCTAGCACCCAACCACCAGGCTTAGCAAGTTTTCTGATCCTATATGATGTAACGCTGCTAACAGTGAGCACTAACGCTTGTTGTAGCGCCCTTTCCTCTCACCTGGACTCCAAGGATGCCAAAGATAATGAAGAAGGCACAGCAGATGACGACGATGTTCCCGATAGGCTTGAGTGACGACATCAGTGTCTCCACCACCAGCTTCAACCCCGGAGCTCTGCTGATCACGCTGGAACACGGCATAGGACAGGGTGTTAGTGATCCGCATGGGCCTCTGTGTTTGTGCAGCAAGCAGTTAGGTCACTACTGTACAGATGAGACCAGATGGAGAAGGGATGCCTGGAGCGTTCTCTCTCTCTCTTTTTCTCTCTCTACCTCCATATACTGTGAGCATTGCAAGAGACTAAGAGAAGATACACACAATGTTTTTTTTTAATTATTTCTTTAATGCAGTGCTTCGCAAAGAACTTCTTTTGATTTTCTTTCTTTCTGCTCTCGTCGTTCTTGCTGTCTTTTCGGTTTCTGCAGTTGAGAAAACAGACACGTCTAATTAAGCCAATGTACTGATGAGAATGTGCAATTAGTGCCAGCAAGGCTCCTGGTGCTGCAGCTGAGCTCCAGATGAGCTTCCCAGCTAATCTGAAACCCAGAAGCACATACAGTATATACAGTGCTGCATATACTTTGTCCCATGTTGTTGCTTTACAACCATTAAAAAAAAAAAAAGGTCTTTTATTGGAATTTTATATGACAAATTATAAGGTATAGTTGTGACCTGGAAGGAAAATGATAAAAATGTCAACTTATTTATTATTATCATTATTGTTCACTAGTAAAGATGTAATGCCCCTTTTTACCTGAAGCCCCTTAATTAGAATCCAGTGCAATTTAACATCTAGAAATTGAGATTTTCGCCTGTTCTTCCAGGAGAAAAATGCTCCAGCTCAATCAGACTGTACTTTAACTAGGCCATTCTAAGGCAGGTTTTCTTCAAATATTGTCTTGTATTTTTCTCCACTCATCCTCCCAGGAACTCTGATCAGCAGCCCTGTCCCTGCTGCAGAAAAGAATCCCTCCACAACGTGGCAGAACCGCCGTTGCTGCAGAAAAGAATCCCTCCACAACGTGGCAGAACCGCCGTTTTTGCTAATCTTGAAAATACTTTAAGGTTTTTGCTAATTTTGAAAATACTTTAGGGTTTTTGCTAATTTTGAAAATACTTGGCACATATAGCTTCCCCCAAATTATTATTGTTTTTATTTTTTTCGGATAAACCCTAACTCTCTAATTTACTTGTCTATGTTGAGTTAAGTTTGTCATCAGTGTTAAAGGTTTGGTTTTCGACTTAACAATTCATCTCGTAGCTACACGTTTATATCCGTGCTATTATTTTGAAATGGGTGGAGAATGCTTATGTAGCAGTTACGTTTCCTCCCCTCAGGTTTTCCACTCACAATGCCATGCGGCAAACTGCACTCTGCTTTAACGCATTGTATCAACA
This sequence comes from Brachyrhaphis roseni, assembly GCA_903066815.1. Taxonomy (NCBI): domain Eukaryota; kingdom Metazoa; phylum Chordata; class Actinopteri; order Cyprinodontiformes; family Poeciliidae; genus Brachyrhaphis; species Brachyrhaphis roseni. The sequence goes on from CAEFZY010076077.1 coordinate 40,314, forward strand.
TGGTTGAACGTAGCGCTTTAGCAGTTTAGCATTAGCATTAGCGTGGCATTAGTGATGATAGAGCAAGGATTTAGCATTTAGTACTGTTTAAATATCAAATTTTTGACTGTATATGGGAACTTTCAATGATATTAGACTTTGATTAACTCACTTGCTCAAGGATGACACATGGGAACTAGCTTAAGATAAATTTGGTGCAAATCATCTTTTATTCATGTTTTTTGCACATTATTTATTAGTTTAAATAAACTAACAAACTAAACTACATACACACCACACCATGTGAGAGTTATTGGGTTGAAAGAGACTATCGGTACTGATGGGACACTTTTGAGCTGTGTTCGGAAGATGTTAACCGAGGGTCTTGGAGTTCGTGATGACGCCGAGTTCGAGATTGAACGAGCCCACCGGGTCTCCGCACCGTTGCCCGACCCGAACCGGGCCCCGAGGCCGGTTCTTATTCGATTCCTGAGGCAATCAGCGAGGGATAAAGTGATTATGGCAGCTAAGGAGAAGCGCGGGTTTGAGTGGCAAGGATGCAGGCTATCAGTGTTTCCAGATATGACTAAGGAAATGGCGGAGAAGAGGAAGGCTTTCACCGCAGTGAAAAAGAAGTTGCAAGAGCGCAACGCTAAATACACCCTGGCGTTTCCAGCCACGCTGCGCGTGAGGTGGAAGGGTAAAAACATAAGTTTCAGCTCGGCGAAAGCAGCAGAGAAGTTTTTCAATGAGGAGAGCCAAGAGGAGAATGAGCAGGGGGAGGACACCCCAAATCCAACTGACTGATGTAATCCCTAGGAGCCCCATAGAAGATGTTGTGTCTGACTGTTGGGAGGCGGACCTCGCCACCTGTCATCATGAACAGAGGGAAGCAGAGTCCACGGACCTGATAAGGTTTTTTCT